>JAOQGH010000012.1:148520657-148531146 GCA_025769975.1 Gallinago jamesoni
AGGAGGAACTTCTTTCCTGTGAGGGTGGCAGAGCCCTGGAACAGGCTGCCCAGAGAGGTGGTGGAGTCTCTGTCTCTGCAGACATTCCAAACCTGCCTGGACACGTTCCTGTGCAACCTGCTCTGGGCAGACCTGCTTTGTCAGGGGGTTGGACTAGATCATCTCCAGAGGTTCCTTCAAAGCCCATATCATTCTGTGATTCTGTGATACGCATATTCAAAGAATGTCTGGACAATGCTTTTAGTCATATGGTTTAGTTTTAGGTAGCCCTCCAAAGGAGCAGGGAGTTGGACTCGATGATCCTTATGGGTCCTCTCCAACTTGAGGTATTCTATCATTCTATGAAATACTATATTATGAGATGTTATTATAGCCAGATAGATAAATATAACATACTGGTGCCTGATCTTTAAATCACTATTTTGATTTTATTGGGGATGCTAACTTGATTTCCAATCTAAGTGGTTAGCACACATTTAAAAGGATTATAAATGCTTATTTAAAAAACACACTGAGTCAGCTCACTCAGAAAACTTCATAAATATGCAGCAGGAAACTCCCAAACAGTGACTCATAACTTCAGAGGTTTAAAACAGACAAATAATCATGAGTTTTCCAACTGTTACTCATACTCAATTAAACCCTAAGCCAAAACCATTCCGCTTCTGTGAATTCCACTTGACCATCCATTCAGTTCTACAGAAATAAAAGCGCTCGGGGAAAAAAACAACCAAAATTAGATAACTGGGAAAAGAGTGCTAATTCTTAAATGCTTATGTGGAAAAACTCTTCCATACATACATTGAACAATAATTCTTTCCCTTACAACTGGTGTGTGGGTAGATTTTGTTTTCACCTTATTTAAAAATGAATGACAAATTTAAAATACAAACAAACAAGGCAACTTCACTAACTTTTTTTCTTAGAGAGAAGAAAAATTAGACATGATGTGAGAACATGCAACAATCCTGAAGTTTCTTCTCCATCAAACTCTGTCTGTGTCTATTGAAAGCCACAACTAAACCACCCTGTTGAGTTCCTAATTAGGAAAGATACTGACATCCTCTAGCTACCTGCACTTACAGAATGATGATGCATAGACTAAATGTCTAATGGCTTATTGCTAAATTGCATCATAATGCTCCTATTTTGTCTTCAAATGAAAAAAAGAGCATCTTTTTCTAATATAACAGTATTAAATACAGTACCTGAAAGAGAGCCTGCAAGAGAGATGGGAAGGGACTCTTTGTCAGGGAATATACAAGAGGTAACGGAGCAACCTGGTCTAGTGAGAGGTGTCCCTCCCCATGGCAGGGGGGTTGGAACTGGATGATCTTTAAGGTCCCTGCCACCCTAAATCATGCTATGATTCTATGAAAAATATATATAATTAGTGTAAAGGTAGTAAGTTCTGTAAAATGAACAAGAATGCCTTAGAAACTCATTAGGAACTTAGCAAAATACTGTTGTATTTTATGGGCACTTCAGTAATCATTTCACCAAAGGACAAGTGAATATAGGCATGACGTAAAACCATATAAATGCAAATTAATATTATCATGTGGTAAAAAAAGTCTGAACATCTACCCATCTATCACTCAAATGACAAAACAACTGTGTGTGACACAATGAAATATATAGGGATTGATTTTAAACAAAAGGGTGGGACACCGTCCTGTACTTCTGAAAACATACAAAACAAACCCAATAGCTTACAACTCATTCTTTAGCCTAAATAAAGATATTCTAACTAACCACTAACTAAGGCCTATGTTTTGCAGTTCTCTGAAAGCAACTACTCAATTACATAACACTCAAATCAAATCTAGTAACCTATTCTTGGAGAATCTGTATGGAATGCAAAGGTTTGAGACCAAAAAAAAAAAAAAAAAGCCAATTAAAAGGATTATTCCAGAATGGTAATTTGATTTTTTAATTCAAATTGATTAAACCCGAAAGACAGTACTTTGCTTCATTCAAAACCAAATCAATTTTTTTTCTCTTCAGTTTGTTGGGAGGGTTTGGGGTTGTGTTTTTTTTTAAAAGACAGAAGTAATTACATGAAAATTAGATTTGGTTATTTTAAGTATCAAAATACACAATTGCAGCCATTCAGAAGTCTTCCTATGTCCACTCCACTTTTTTTTAAGTTAAATGATTAAAATCAGGTGATGATTCAATTTCTTATTTGCTAAAAAATGTGCTCCCTTCTGATTCACAGATTCATTCCTGTCGCCTACAAGGAGAAATTTTGAACGTTGAGTATTACATATCCATAGTTCATTGTACATTGGCTTTTATTGAATACAGTCAGGAACTGCAACTTTTAAAAGTCAAAAACTATTTACCAATAAATTTGTATTATAGTTTCTTTAGTAAAAGATAAATAGTAGACAAAACTTGCTTTCAAAGTCAAGCAACAATGGAGCATAAATAGTTGACTACATATTCTTGCAACTAGATGACAAGTGTCACACCCTGCTTTAAAAAAATAATAAGATTATAAAGAATCAAGTTGTTCTTGTCCATCTCTAACGTTTTAATTTTATCACACCAAATGGTAAACAATCTGTTTGGCAACTTATGATCTATTTTTACCAGGTAACATGAGGGTAATTTTTTCCTATTGAAATAAAGACACGTAAGAACTCAGTTTAAATATATAAGCCTCACAGCTTTAATATAGGAAAAGTGTAAATTACTCCTTAGGACTCTGCTTGAGGGTTGATTTGTAATTGCTTGCCTAAGGCAACCTATCTGCATTCAACCCGTATCAGAGAAAAAAAGCAGCTATATGGATTTGAAAAAGGAAATTAACTTTTCCAAAAGTGATGAGAAGTTCAAATGAGTTCTGAAAAACATGAGTTAGAGTTATAGGTAATATTTCAAAATATTTGGTACTAAAATCATGCCAAGGTAACTCCAATAGGCATAAACCGTTAAAAGAAAACATCCCATTTTAAAATACCACAGGATAAAATTACCCAAAAATTTATGATGGGACCTCAAGACAGCCAGAACTCTGAGACAGCTTTACCTAGACTTCTCTTTCCACCTTTCCACAGAAGTTACAATTTTCTGAGAAAAGCTACTATTTAAACAAACCAACCACAAACAAAATGAGATAGAACAGAATTTTACAAGTTTGGTAAATAAGATCTCTTTGTCTACTACGTTCCTTCACATTTTCTATCAGTCCACCTTGGTGGCTTTGTGTGAACTCTGCCCAGTCCACTGTTGGTCTTTCTGGGTGCATTTACAGGATTTTGGTTTGTCTGGATCAGGAAGATCCTTCTGTGGTCAATCTCCTACTTAATTACTGCGCCTTTGTTCACCTTGTGGATGCAAACTTGATTCTTTCAGGGTGAATTATGAAGGGCTGTATTAGGAAGTGTCACCAGCAGGTGAAGAGGTGACCCTTGCCCTGAGCACTGCTGAGACCCATCAGGAGAGCTGTGTCTAGTGCTGGGCTTCCCATTACAGGTGAGATACAAGAATCCTGGAGCAAGTCCAGCCCAGGTTCATGAAGATGACCAAGGAATTTTGAGCATCTGTCATATGAGGAGAGGCTGAGCGAGCTTGGAGCGTTCTGTCTGGAAAAGGGAAGGCACAGGGAGATCTTATCCATGTGTATAAATACCCAGTGGGAGAGACTAAAGAAGATGGAGCCAGGCTCTTCTCAGTGGGTTCCAATAGAAGGACAAGAGGCAATGGGTACAAATGAAATACAGAAAATTCCCTTCAAGCATAAGGAAGAGCTTAGTTACTATTAGCATAGTGAAATGCTGGAGCAGGTTACCCAAATAGCTTGTCAAGTGTCCATTCTTGGAGATACTCAAAATCTGACTGGACATGGCCCTGAGTAACCTGCTCTAGCACACCACCAATGTTGGACTAGACCGTCTTCAGAGATCTCTTCTAACAGAAATGATGCTGTGATACTAAATTGGAAAGTATACTCTAGCCACTACTAGGCATTCAAGTCCATAACCATAGAATCATAGAATGTTTTGAGTTGGACAGGACCTTCAATGGTCCATCTAGCCCAAACCTCACTCCATAAGCAGGGATTTCTTCAACTAGAGCAGGTTGCTTAGAGCCCAGCCCAACCTGAACAATATCAGATTAGAAACAATCTAAAATAAAATCCCCCGTCCATACAAAAGCACTGGTAACACGGACATCCTACCCTTAGCAGCAACTGTTTCACTTCAAAAAATCTGAATTTCTGTGGCCATATTACTTACTGATGTAGAAATAGTCCATTCTGTCACCAGAGAGAGCTGTTCATCCAATTCTTGTTATTCCCATCCGTCCCCCTGGCTACTGAGGTCTACGCTTCCTGACAGCAGAGCTCCCATCCTTTCAGCCATTCTCTTTTTCCCCTCTCTCACCTCTCACTTGCAAAACTTCTTTCCTTCTCAAGCCTTGTGATCTTCATCCTCAAAAGGAAAAAAATCTTTCCCTCTGCAGAATCTTCAGAACAACTCAGGACACAGAAAGCAGGGACCTTCTAGCAACCTTCTCTGCTACCCAGCCAGCCTCTTGAAAAGCAACACAGCCTACAGCAACTCTTCCCTGAATGCATTTGTGTTGGGTTGTATAACACAGGTGAACAACTAGGCATTTTTAAGTATTATAATCAACATGCGCTAACACTTCACCACATTAAGAAATTGCTGTGGACAGTCTGCACCATTCTATAAATACCCTCAATTAATAAAAATAAATCGTTCATGTCCTCAGGCACTGAGGTGTAGCATTTGTGCTTGATTTAGGGACTCCGTGTCCACCATTGCCTTTTGCTTCTCCGCTTTTTTTCAGTTGGCTTTATTAGAGCACCCATGGAAGGAGAAGAACTCACAAGCCCTTGTCAGCATACAGCAGTCTGCAGGTCAGGCTTCAGCCATCTGTTTCACTGACTCTAAGCCTCTAATATTTTGAGGGGAAAATACAATAAAAACATTTTTTTAAAACATTTATTTCCTAACTTTGCTTTAGTTTAATTCTTTCCAACTAAATTAGATAAAGGAAGAGATCCAAGGATAAGGCAAGAAAGTGCTCATGTAAGATTATATAAAAGCACGGTACAGCTAAACCTCATTTCAGTGTATTTCTTATTTTAATATTTCAAATCCTATAGAAAGAAAAATAAGGAGGAAAAATGATAAGACAACTCTCAGAAATTTAAATAAAAATGGGGTTGCTTTTGACATATACAAATTCCACCTTTTCCATTTACAGGATTGCCACTTGTCTTGAATTTTGTCACAGAAGACTCCCAGTTTTGATAGACCTGTCATGTGCCCTGTCAAACAAGCTTGCAAGATATTGTAAAATTTGTAGAGGGAAGTATTTTTCTATTGTGGTGTGGGAAAGACAGCTTTATGAATGACGTCAAGGAAAAATGTTGCTCTACAAAGCAAATATATAGCAAGTTATTACATACTACTCACCCTCTGCCCACATTACTTGGACGTTTCAGGCCTTCCTCTCCTTTTCTCCTGCTTCATACAAATTAAATTCTTTTACTTTTTCATACACTAGTTTAAGAAGATAAAGAAAGGCCAACACAACACGCAACTTAAGCTTGGTTATCGGAGAGAGAATAATTAGGGGGTTACGTAGATTATAATACAAACTTAAGCAAGCAAATGTGCTAGAAGTGGCTGAACATTTTCACTGGTTCTCTCAAAATTGTAACACCATGTTACACACACTCTCACATTTGGCAGTCCTTCTTTGACATGTTTGTTGCAAGAATCAATGCATGAACATACAAATATAAAACAAAAATAAATCCTGGTTTGCACTAACAGTTCTAATACAAACCCGAATCTTAAAGAGTTAGTGATCAGTACAATATGTAAAAAAATAGATGCTTTTAACTTCAGATCTCTCACATCAGAAGATCCAGCTCCTGGCTATCTCTCAGCACTTGCTAGGATGTATATCTTCAAAAATATTGAAGATACCATATTTTTAATGCTCATTTACTCTTCTTTCTTTCAGTTAAACAAGACCGTTATGCAGCACGTCCAAGGCTTTCCCTAGGTGGGCACCAGCTCACCTAAATTTTCTGACATTCAGTAATATAATCTAGAAGTAGAGTCTTATAACTAAGATAGAACTTAACCAATAGTACAGTCTGCAGAGCAAAGTTCTTAAGAGTTTATACTCGTAAGAGTGGCCACATACAGTAACCAAAACAGGATGCCTAAAGAACAGAGCAAGCACACAAAATACTTCCCATCCCACTCTCCCTGTCACAAATAGTATGAGATTCCTTGAAACAAAGGTGAAGTCTATCTATTTAGTAACCCTTACTGAACCTGTCTTCTCTGATCCTGTTCAGTGTTCTCTGAATCCACAAAAACTTCCACCATCTCCCTCCTCCAAGTGTTTCTTCACATCTTCAAAGAACTCCAGGATGTGGAATGTACGGACTGTGAAGCACTGACTTCAAAAGAAAAATAAAAAAGCCTTGTCCCCAGTATATCGGACTTGCTGATGTGTCCACTGATTCTATATTACAATTTCTATTGAAGTCCAATAGAGCCATCAGGCGTAGCAGCACGTAGAGTCCTAGATCTGGAATTCTCAGAAAGTACTGGCATCGTATTTGCCATCTGCCAATCAGTCCTCAAGCAGGAAGAAGGTTGAAAGCAGGAGGTGACAAACTACCGCTGACAACTTAACCATTACAACGCTTTAGTTCACAGAGGTGTCCTTGTTGACAGTAATATTAGTTTTGTTTATTCGTACCACGTTATTTTCCACGCAAATCTGCATCCTAACAAAAATGTCCTTGGGGCACTTCTGAAGGATGTCATCTGGCTTTTGATACGCTCCTTTGCCTTACTCTTTCGATATGCCAATTCCTTTCACACTCTTCTCAAGTCATTCTTGACAGGTAAAAGCCTCTTCCAATGGAAATATTTTCATTCTGTGCTTCCGACAGGGTGCCCTCAAAGAGTTTCCCTGCTACCTACCAAGATTTAACTCTCAGCTTCTCTGCTTCTTTTCTTTTCAACAACTTTTCACATTTTTATGAATACTTGCTTTAGGTAGCTTTAAGAAGCTATGCGCTGCATCACTGACTGCTGTTGCTGCACCCAGGCACACCTAAAATCACTACTACACATTGGCAATTTCAACATCACATTTTGAACCCGGTCCTAAATGTTCCCCAGAATGTCAGAGATTGACTTTATCTCCTTGGCTTTCTAATCATCAACTTCTCTATGAACCAGACGCGTCTGCAAATTCAGTCTGTCTCATATCCCAGTGCAGCACTGGTCCAATTTACAACAGAACAGTTGGAGTCATCACTTACTACTCTATCCAAAATTCACAGCCTCTCTAATTTCCCCTAAGATCCTACAATCGGTACCGTCATGGCGAGCAGGCTGTAGTGTTGATTCACTGCCATCTTCTTCCTACTTAGCATAGAAATTTCAGGCTTAGAATTCTGGGTTACTTGTTGCAGCTATTAACAAAGAAATCCAGTGTTACTCAGTGATACGGTTGATTTATTAGATTGATTTGCTTAAAGTTTTCCCTAATTCGTAGCACTATGTCGCCATCAAGAAACCTACTGTGCGTTCACTGAAATGCTCACCATTATAATGCAGATAAATATTTAGAAACTTTCAATTATGTTAAAAAAATTTGTAAAGGGATGTTCTGCAGTTTATAGTTACGCTAAGGAGAATGGTGTGGTACAGTCCGGTACCAAACTTCAAAGCTCAAATATTTGAAGACTTGTCTAAAATACTTATCCCACAACACTGTGAGTGTTCCTCACCTTTGGAATACCTGTCCTGTGCTCATCTCTAAGCCTGGAACTATGTGACAGGTAATGAAATCAGGATTAACCAATATATTTTCACGCCTCATTAATGGAATCCACTAATTTGCCTGCACTTTTAAGCGCTATTATATCAGTCAAAACAGAAGAGACGTGACAGACAATTCATGCATGCAAAGTTCCAGTTGCTGATTTATCTATAGATGTGGAATGTTTTCTTCTACTTCAATCAAGCTAAGAAGTTCGTGTCAAATGCTTTAACGTATAGAAAAACTACTCAAAAAAAAATCAGCTTTGTACTGCTGTGGATACACAGCACCACACGGAGGAAAGACCAGAAACAGGAGAAGGGTCTGTAGCTTGACTTTCTGTGTGATACTTAAAAACCTGATCTCTGAAAGATAAAACCTCTTTCTTGTAAAAAGCCCAATATTCAAAACACAACCTGCATATGCTCTCCCCTTCATATTTTCCAAATATTTTAAAAGCAAATTGCTCATTAAATTCACAGCTACACAAAGTAAAAATTGGTATTAAAATAGCAGGTCCTGTGAATGATCGTGACGGATGGTGTAATAAGTGTTTTGCATAGCAGTATTTTCATATTTTAATTACACACATATTCAGTAGACCTCTCAGATGTTTTTCACTGCATCATCTCACAAAGGATCTGCTTTTTTGACCAATTCTGTCTGCTCATCCTACAGCCTGGGGAGGGCCCCAGGCCGCAGTGGGGGGATATTTCCTGCAGGAGCTGCGGCCATGGAGAGCCCTCCCATGGAGAGGAGCAGGGTGTCCCTGAAGGACTGCAGCCCAGGACCTCTTCTGCAGAGAGTCTGCAGAGTTTCTACTGGGAGTCCTAGTAGACAAGTTGACCATGAGGCAGCAATGTGCCTTTGTGGCCAAGAAAGTAAATGGACTCCTGGGGTGCACTCAAAAGAGCATGGAAAACAGGTTGAGGGAGGTCATCCTCCCCCTCTGCTCTGCCCTGGGGAGGCCCCATTTGGAGTACTGGGTCCAGTTCTGGGCTCCCCAGCTCAAGAAGGACACGGAATTACTGGAGAGAGTCCAGCAGAGGCTACAAAGATGATCAGGGACTGGAGCATCTTATTCTCTCCCTATCCTCTTGGGGGGGTGGGAATGGCTAGGAGGATATCTAGCAGCCAGTCAAGGTCAACCCACTACACTGGAATTGTCTATAAAAACATGATTTTCATATTTTTTTTTGTTTTTACTAGACCCCAAACAGATAATTTATTTTTCTCTTGCAATGGCATTACATAAAACTGCATTTGGAGAGTCAATAGCACTCTAATGTGAACTCCCTTCTACCCTAATGTGTTCGTATTTATGTATGAAATGAATTCAATATCATTTTGAACAATTGATAAGAGCCTACTATACTTGAAATAAACAGAAAAACAACCACAGAAGTCCTGATTGAGGATCATAATAGGGACTCAAAGAGGCTCATAAAATTAAATACAGCATGCAGAATCTTAACTTTTTGCTAAAACAATATATTTTTGTAAAGACTGTAAAGAACGAAATCTTTCTGGGTCTTTGACACTATTGCTCATTCCAGTCATTATATCTATGTAACCAAAAAAAGTTAAGGACTCAGGAACTCACAGGTGTCAGACAGACAGATTAAAATTAACAATAATACTGCTTTCACTATTTACTTTGTCTTTCCTTACTTCTTGAATCCTCTATTTTCTGAGCTTCTCAGATGATTTGTTCTCCTGTTCCAGCCCATGTGTCATCATGGAGAACTGCTGACTTGGTCTAAATGCAAGCAGCTTGTCAGAAACATCATCAAATCTGAGTTAAATATAGGTGGTGGACCATAATAAATTTGCCACTTGCATCGCACTCGTCCTTACAGTTCCAAAAATTAAAGGAACGATTGACATTCTATATTTTTATTAAGAATGGAGACTTCGCTTACTGTAAGTAGAAGTCTGTGAGAAGCAGAAAACAAAATGTAAAAGGGGCCCAGTTACAAAAAGATTTTAGAATTCAATTTGGAGTTGTGGGAAAAAACAAGTATTTGGTTTAAAATTCTATAACACAGTCCAAAGAAAGGAAATCCTTCACCTTTCAGAAGGTACCACTCTCTTCCCTTAGGACAAGGCACTGACTTTATACACATTATATTTCTGACAAGGCATAAAACTGGAACTCTGGCCCCAATTCTTGAAACCTGATAGTTTTCACAAGCAGAGAAGTGTTAACCTTCATGTTTTGGCCAAATTTCACTTGGATAATTATATTCCAACTAACTTCTCTGATAATTTCAAATGTTTAAGAAACAAGAAAATAAATTACACTGCATCTTAGCTCTCAGACCAGATTATAAAGAACTGGAAGGTCACTGAGATAAACAGCAATAGACTGGTAGACAATTCTAAATGTGCAGGATATAAAATTCAATGGAGAGCTAAGGCAGAAGTTTTGAAAATTATGCTGAAAATCATATGAGATCTGCAGTAACAGTCACTGCACAGGCTGTGGACTGTATTCATTAGCACACGAAACCTGAGTTTTAGTTTAGACAGTGGGTCCTTTTGCAGCCTTTATTCACAAACAAAAGATATTCTCACAGAATCACAGAATTGTGGTGGTTGGAAGGGACCTCAGAGATCATCGAGTCCAACCACAAAAAAAAAACAAAAA
>JAOQGH010000012.1:148531240-148557848 GCA_025769975.1 Gallinago jamesoni
TGATAAAGATGTTGAAGAGAACCGGCCCCAGTACTGAGCCCTGGGGGACACCACTCGTGACCGGTCGCCAACTGGACATCCTGTAACATGTTGCTGCCCTCTGCTCTTTGGCCAAAGAACAACCTTAGAACTTAGGCAAAAAAAAAAAAAAAAAAAACATATTTGTTTAATTTATCAGAAGAGTTAAGGCTATGATATCAAAGGTAAAATTTCACACCTTAGAAAAGCCTGAGTAGACAAAATAGAAAATGATATTTTCATATCACTGATATTCTTCATACAAGGAACTTCATAAGTTCAAATCAACTACACGCATCAGGACAGTGGAATAGAAAAAGGATGTTTTCATTGTCTAAAAAATGAAGCAAAAGGAGGATTTTGGAATAAGGAAAGAAAAAGGCAAGAACAAAGAAAAAATACTTCTCTTTCTGAAGCATAACTTGCAAGTTTAGCTCTTACACTACAATTCTTAAGATATCAGCCATTTAACATACTCTATTGGAAAAGGAAGTATAGGGACTACACCAGAAAAATAAGAAAATATTTTCTTAGTAAATTTGTTTACATGAGATCATTTTTAAGACACATCTTAAATTGCATTGGTGATATAAAATATCCTATGGAAATAACCTATCACTCATCTAAAGAACACACGTAACCACTGAAAAAGCGCTATACTCCTCGACAGCCAACTACACCCATTATTTAAAGTATAATCATTTTGCTGAATAAAGCTTCTAAAGCCCTCTCTGAGAAGTTTATACACTTATCCCAGAGAATATTTACAGATATATTGTACACTTGGAAATACTAAAAGCGTACCGTGCTTGTCTTTTGGAATAAATTAAAACCTAACGCAATAATCCAAAAGGTTGGGTTCTTTTAGTTGGGAAGAGATCATCGCTGGTTTGTGACTAATAATCTATTCTTGATACACCTCAGACTTACACCCTATCACTTCCATTCAGTGTCACACCCCAAAAAGCCATCCTTTCAAGGACTTCACTAAAATTACTCTACTTTTTAACCTTTGTTGTATGTTTATTCTTTGTCAAACATGAGATTTACCGTTTCCCTTAGTTAACTTAACTGTATATCTGATGTAAAACCTTATCCTGTTGAACACTTCAATAACATGTAAATAAACAAACAAAAACCCCCATTTTAATCCTGGCATACAAAGCTGAGTTGTGAAAGAAGGAGCTAAAGAGAAAGACGATAAACAAGTTTTGAATATATTTGTTAGCTCCCTCTTAACACTTCTAACACGTTCTATTAAACATTTCCAGCATGACAGTGAAACCGATTGCTCTGCGATATGAGATCTCCTCATATAAGCATTTTACATTTTTATTACAGCCATTTTTAAAAAAAAAGCACGTTAATGCTTTATTTGTTGTGAAAGCAATTCATTCATCTGAGGCTCATAAAAGGCACCTATGCACCACTTAAGAAAGACGAATTTCATAATGCTTTCTTAAAGGCCTCAAAGGAGTTCTTCCATTCTGGAAGAATATTTTCAAGTAAGGCAAAATGGTTGTGTTTGAGGTGCTCACCCTGATACCAAAAGTGCAACTTCAAAATTACCTACTCAGACTTCCAAAACTTTGGACTTTGTAAAACACCTTTGCGTTTGTCAGTGACCCAATAGACACCTTCCTAAGGTCTTTATGACTCATTCCCCTAGTTCCACATGGCTAGGAAATTTAAAATTCAGGCAACGAAAACAATACCTGGAGTACTATTAATTTAATTATCACTTAATAAATTCTACTAAGTAGGCTACTGAAAAGATATCTAATTACATCGCTCATCAAAATTATATTCTCATGCTGTTATGTTATTTTAAAAGTACCTGTTACAAAGCACCAGTTTGGTTAGCTTTTCCAAAACCAATCTTGCACCTTAGACCTGGTGTTTGCTTGACCTTTCACATCTACAAAAACATAAAATCTTGAGGAAACGAAGTCCCAAACCTACTTAAGTTTGCTGAATTGTGACACGGCACATTACACTGAAGAGATCACAGCCCAAGCACTATCTCAGAATTGTTTTGCTTAGAAAAGACCTTTAAGATCATCAAGTCCAAACATCAACCTAAAACTCTTAAGGCCACCACTAAACCATGGCCCTCAGACCCACATCTACATGTCTTTTAAATACCTCCAGGGATGGTGCCTTAATCACTTCCCTGAGCAGCCTCTTCCAATGCTTTATAGCCCTTTTGGTGAAGAATCTTTTCCTAATATTCAATCTAAACCTCCCCTGGTGCAACTTGAGGCCACTTCCTCTTGTCTTATTGCTTGTTCCTTGGGAGAAGGGACTAACCCCCACCTCAATACAACTTCCTTTCAAGGTAGAGGTAGGGAGCAATAAGGTCTCCCCTCAGCCTCCTTTTATCAAGGTTGAACAATCCCAGCTCCCTCAGCCTCTCCTCATAAGATTTTTTTCTCCAAACCCCTCACCAGCTTCATTTCCCTTCTCTGGACACACTCCAGCACCTCAGTGTCTTTTTTTGTTGTGAGGGGCCCAAAACTGCACACATTATTTGAGGCAGGGCCCCACCAGTGCCGAATACAGGGGCATGATCACTTCCCTAGCCCTGCTGGCCACACTGTTGCTGATATACGCCAGGATGCTGTTGGCCTTCTTGGCCACCTGGGCACCCTACTGGCTCATATTCAGCTGGCTGTTGACCAACACCCCCAGGTTCTTTTCCACCAGGCAACTTCATCCACTCTTCCTTGAGCCTGTGGCACTGCACGGGATTGGTGTGACCCAAGTGCAGGACCTGGCACTTGGCCTTGTTGAACTTCATCCCGTTGGCCTCAACCCAGCCAGCCAGCCTGCCCAATATTGTACAGGTCAAACCCAAGCAGCACTGCGCAACCTTGGATTGGAAGCAGTATGTTAAATTGCAGTCTCAAGAAGACCCAGAACAACCCAGAGGAAAAGAAAGGAGAGTCAATGAATTGGCCAGAATATTAGTTTTGAAGCATCACATCTGTCTCCCATTCTCTGGAGAGATACTGTATTAGTATGTATGACAAAGTCAGTGTGCATTGAAACATTTTTTGCTTCTTTATGGTAATAATATGTACCTGATTATTTCAGCAACCAGAAAAAAAAAATATCTAATCAGTAATGTCAATTGTGAGCACATTATAGCCGAGTCCGCTAAACGTAAGTAAATATATTCTTAGAAACCAACAAGCTATCACCGTTTTACATCTGAAAATCGAATGAAGGCTACATTAATATTACTGTGCACATACTGCAAACGTGTAGCAATACAGGAAGCTTTTTATCTGGTTTTCTAGGTTATCTTGTGTAATTATGTATAAGAACATCAGGAACTGACAAGCAAATCAAATGCCCAAAGATGTTTAGAATGGTAACTTCAAGCAACCCTAAAGACTTTACAGGACACCATGTGCCTTCATATAATTCCAGACTAAGTTCTACAACTACTTGAAAGGAGCATGTAGGGAGGTGGGGGTCAGTCTTTCCTCCCAAGTAACAGGCGATAACCCAAGAGGAAATAGCTCCAAGTTGTACCAGGGGAGTTTATACTGGATATCAGGAACAATTTCTACACCAGAAGTGTTATCAAACATTGGAACAGGCTGCCCAGGGAAGTGGTGGAATCATCCCAGGAAGTATTTATAAGATGGGCAGACAAGGTGATAAGAGACAAGGTTTAGTGATGAGTTTTGTCAGCGTTAGGTTGGTGGTTGGACTTGATGATCTGAAAGGTCCATTCCAACCCAGGCAATTCTACGATTCTATGATTCAATTCTAAGCTAAAAACGCTTTACAACATGTAAAAGGATGAACATCTACACTAACATATATCACTTAACCTCAAAACTCTGCAGAAACACTAATCTCATTGGCTACACCTGGCGAAGTTTGACATCACTACATAACACACATAATATGTGTTATGTTAAATCTTTCCTTCCTGCACGAAAACACTGAAAAGGCAAAGGCATCATAAAAAGCAAGACTTTCATTCACACATTATCAAACACATCAAGAGATTTCAAGCTTAAAAATGCTTCATCTGATATTCCATAATCAATAAAAAATAACTGCAGCTGATGTAAAAACCTTTGCAACTTAAAAATGACTAACTTACAAAGGCACTTTTTGGTTCAGAACGTATGGATTATAATGTCTTCTAAAATACTTATAACTTTAATAGTAATTATGAAAAAAATGTTTTCATTTGTAGGAAATCATTTAATATATTCTACCGAGGTGACAGCTTAATAAGATAACTGTTCAGGCAAACTGAATAACCAGCTCCAGGTATATCACTCTGCTACTTCAAATTTGAAGAAATTCAGTCTTCTTTGAATTAAAATGTCTCTATCAACATGTCAATTCTTATAAAAAAAAATAACAGAACTAGCACTCAGTGTGTGTACATCTTTCAGAAGTAGTAAAAATAGACTTCATAAGCATATATGCCACATATAAATAAAATAAACCCTGCATCTTCGCACACTTTTGTGTGTATACTTCTAGTACACGCTCCTAACTTGGCCTTGCTCAAAGTATCAGGAGTTGACAATACATATATAAAAGTTCGATGTGCAGAGGATGGGAAAGGTTTCCACTGGGGACAGGAAAAGCATGACAAGGAAGAGCTTTCTATAGCTTTCTGCAACAGCAAAGGCTAGAGATGATTAAATACAGATTGTGGAATTTCCATCACCAGAACTTCTTCCAGACCAGCATGGACATCGTTTCTATGTAACCAGACCTTCAAGTATCGACAGATACTTCTTAAAGTTCTCTTAAAGTCCCTCCCAGCTCTACTTTCTGGGATTTTTTAGCATCTCCTGCACAAACATGGACAGGAAAATTTATTAACCGCAGCTGGAATATTTGTTTAAGAAGTCAGTAATTAAGTTGAGTAGAAGGTAACTGAAATCCTACTTTCTCCTGGAAATCTACTTTCTCTTCAGGCAGAACAGGAAGGTTTTTTTAAAAGGTTCTGATAAAAAAAAAAACTTATCATAAAGCAGTATTATTAACTGAAGCTATTTTATTTTAATGGCATACACATAAAAGAGCAGCACATCCACTTTTTGTTAACCAGGAATTTTAAAATAATTTAGGTTTTACTGACTTTCAGGTATCAGCTGCAAAAAGAACATCAATGTGTTCAGCAGCTACAGAAGAGATAACCTCACCTCTTAACGAGAAGACAGACAGAGTAATGTATAATGAGAAACATTTTGTAGAAATGCTGTCTCCACATCAGGAATCTACTGTTTGTGAGAAAATCTGCAATTTTTCAAGTTCTACCCTTTGAACATATTACTGGGCCGAGCATTCATAAGATCAAGGAAACATCAAGTATCAGGAAGCAGCTCATGAATCTAAAATTTAAACAGGAAAATCTGATACTACTGATAACATTAACTACCAATTCTACAACACTCAGTCAGTGAACAACTAACACAACCACCATAACTGGCACGCACATTTTTTTCACCAAAATATTAAAAAAATAGTATTATTTTAATCTTTAAGGGGTAATGAATTATCAGTATGAGTAGTCTGAAGATATAAAAGCTTATCTAGAGCAGGGACATTGTCTTTTCATACCTATTATTTTTATTACCAAAGCTTACACGGTGGAAAAATAATTACAGAATTTTCAGGATGATACAGTATAATAATGCTGCTAATAAATACATACATAGATGGAACTGATATTAATCTAATCGTTCCTACACAAAAGATTTCCAAATATGAGATAAAAGATATCACTCCTTATAAAAAAGTTACCAAAGCTTTTCAAATGCAGCACATTACCACAGCTGCCTTATCTTATTCTTAGCCTAGACAAATGCATTTTCACTATTTCTTCCAGCATTTAAGGTCAGCTCTGATCCTCCTTTAAAGGTAGTCTCCATGGTGCATTCACCTATTCTTTCACCTGTTTTGTGAATCACAAAGTAATTAACCTTTATTCAATACATTTATCATTCACTGACAAGTGTGGCATTTCTCTCTCAAGCCTTTCTCACAAAAAAAAAAAGCGCTACTATTATAACTGTTACCAACAATGTATGCAAACAAATACTGATGAAAGGTAGAGCAATACACACAAACGTAAGAACAGTCAAGCAAAAAGTCATTTTCACTAGTTCCCTGTGATTTCCCTTATTTGTAATTAGGTCAGAAATAATTCTGAGCACAAAAAAAATCTGTCACACAAAACATCTGATGAGGTCTTTTTTCAAGTTTTAACAATATTCCTCTTTTTATTTTTTTTCACCGCCTAAGCAGATGACAAGAATGTTTCCAGTTTTTAGACTCAGTTTCTGAGCTAGTTTCAAATCCAAAAGGTAAAAACCTATTACTACATTTCCTACATTATCTACTACTGCATTTTTACTACCTACCATTTTAAACATTGCTCAACAGCATTTTTTTAAGTCATTCATATTCCATGGAGATCAAGAGGAATAATGATTATCAACATAAATGTATCAAAATTCCCTGGCATAACTCTCAGTGGCTGACACACCACTCAGTGGAAAAATAGTATTTTTTTCTTTTTACATGTATGAGGCTAGATAGAGAATCATAGAACTGTCTAGGTTGGAAGGGACCTTTAAGATCATCTCGTCCAATCATCACTAAACCATGTCACTAAGCACCACGTCTACCCATCTTTTAAATACCTCCAAGGATGGTGCCTCAACCACTTCCCTGGGCAGCTCTTTCCAATGCTTAATAACCCTTTTGGTGTAGAAATCTTTCCTAATATCCAATCTGAACCTCCCCTGGTACAACTTGAGGCCTTCTCCTCTTGCCCTTTACTTGCTTTAAAAAGAATCAGTCTATAGAATTTCCTTCAGACTGGAAGGTCGGTAAATTTTAGAACAAATAAGGAGAAGAGAAACAAGTAGGGGCCATAACAATGATCCAAGGGCTAAGGACAGGCTGAGAGAGTTGGGATTGTTCAGCCTGGAGAAGAGAAAGCTCCAGGAAGACCTTATAGCAGCCTTTCAGTATCTGAATGGGGCCTACAGGAAAGATGGGCAGGGACTTTTTACAAGGGCATGTAGCGATAGAATGAGGGATAATTAGAACAGGGGAGATTTAGGTTAGATCTCAGGAAGACATTTTTCACTCTGAAGGTGGTGAGACAATGGCCCAGGCTTCCCAGAGAAGGTGTGGATGCCCCATCACTGGAAGTGTTCACGGTCAGGTCAGAGAGAGTTTTGAGCAACCTGGTTTAGTGGAAGACATCCCTGCCCACAGCAGGGGAATTGGACTGGATGATCTTTAAAGGTCCGCTTCCAACCCAAACCATTCTGATTCTCTCATTCTAAATTGCTACAGTGGTACTCACATTAGAGACCTACATAAACTCACATACTGAACTGGTGAAATACTCGTCCAAACTACCCTCGGCACAGAATGTCCAACAGGCCTTCTCTTTCTTTTTAAAGGAAGGAGATTCTCAGCAAACACTAAAGGAAATTACAGATCTGTAAATGACTTGTATACTGGGCAAATGGGCAGGAACCACATCAGAAAACAAAATTAGTTGACAAATTGATTGAAATGATACATCAGAAGCACTCAAATGTTTTTTAAGGTCAGAAACGACATCTGCCAAATCTATTCTCCAAGGAAGTCAATGTCAACATGAATAAGGATGAGTACATTCATATTTTCCAAAAGCTTCCTAAAAAGTACTTAAGGAACCGAGGTACAAGGAATAAGAGAAAAGGTTTTCCTCTCAGAAAACGGGTTCAATAAACACCACATGGGTGCAAACAGACACTTTTGAGACAGGGTAGTGAAATATCATCATGGGGTTTATAATGGTCCCGTCTTATCAGATGTTGTGCTGTCACGAGATCAGAAAACAGGGTTGCTGCTAAGTGGTAAGTTTTACTAAAAATATGTTGATACAATAATATATACTAAGTATTTAAACACAATCCCTGGTTATAAATTACAGCTTGATCATTGTGGTTATAAATTACAGCTTGATCATCTCTGAAAGCACCTGCTAAGAAGTTCACAAGCTCTAAAAGGAGAGATTCAATAGGCTGAGAGCCTTCAGGTAGACAGAGACTACTGAAAGGCAACATGAATGCAGCCTATCAAATAATAAACTCTGAGCAGAAAGTGAGTATGGAATGACCAAGCTACCATTCTGGAGGAGAAAAAAAAAAAAAAAAGAGAGGCTAATTGATATAATTATTTGATAGACAACAAATTCTACACACCAAAAAAAACCCAATTTCAGCAGGATACTTTGGAGCACATAAAGTCAGAAACGGAGATTGCCTAAGTGGTAGGTTTTAAATAAGATTGATCAGCTACACCCTCTGTTTAATGAAGCCAGCAACTAATGAAATGTTGAAACCTGAAAAAAATGAAGCAGAACACAAACTTTATATTATTTCCTTTAATAACTTACAAGTGGCCCACACTAGGGATGCAATACCAGGCCAGATGGAACTTCTAAAGGTGTCTTAACCCTTATTCAGCGCCCTACTTTCAGCACTCTTCTTTTAAAGGAAGCTTCAGATAGGGAAGTCAAATCATTAATAAGAAAGAGAAACACAATAGCAAGTAAAGAATTTCTGATTTGTAATCCTGCAACAAGGCAAGAAGCACATCACAAAACTAGTGGGTAACAACCGGAAAGACTGTTATATGGAATTAAAAATAGAAGTTGAATCTCCATGCTGAGGTTTGAATGCCTGATTTTTTGAAAAGCTGATCTTTAGAAATTTAAGGCCGTGTTTCCCAGGAGAATGCTGTATGTAACCTCTAAAATCTCTAGTCAACTTCAGCTTAACTTTATATACGATTTAAGAACTGAGTAATTTTAATGGTCCCCAAAACTTGGGGAAAACTTGAGGGAAAAAAATTGCAAGGAAAGTATCAGCCTGCTAATACCACACAGTACACACGCTTTCTCAGAGTTCTGCCTTCATTAACTGAGAAAATGGACTATCACTTTTTTCAAGTTTACCATTTTCTGTTATAGCAATAGCACATGTAAGTTTTCTTTGAAGAAAAAATTAACTAGTAAATAGTACTTAAATGGGATTTTCCTAATGTTCTTACTGATGAACCAAATCATAGAATGGTTTAGGTTGGAAGGGACCTTAATGATCAATGAGTTCCAACCCCCCTGCCCTGGGCTGCTCAAAGTCCCATCCAGCCTGGCCTTGAACACCTCCAGGGATGGGGCATCCACAGCAACCTGGACAACCAGGTTGTCTCACCACCCTCACAGTAAGTACCACAAACAAGACTGTTTAAGCTCTGTATATATGTGCGTGTGTGTATAGATATGTGCATATATACATATGGAAATACGTCCTTTGTCAATCTAGAAAACCAAGTAGTAAGACAAGGCAATTGAAAAGTTACTGTATATCACGCTTGCTACAAATTATTTTCCACACTAACTAGATTATAATCTTTAAACTGGATATCTTTAATTGCTATACGGAGCCCCCACACCTTCTCCTGTTGTTCCATATAAACTTGCTCAATAGCTGCTGTTGACACATGTAGTCATCTGATACTGCATCTAATAAATACACTCTTTAAGTATACAGGAAATTACCAAAAGGCTTGTTTGACAACTCACAAGATGCTAAGTCCCACATCTCTCTCTGCAGGACTGCTTTAGATGTTCTAGTAAATGTCTGTAAGAAAACAGTTTCATTGAATTTCAACTGCACATTGGAAGTTTGCTTAGTGTCCCAAATGGGGATGCCAAGAAGATTGTACTACCTGTACTACCCTCCTTTTCTCACTCCTGTGGGCACTGATGATGCTGCAAAGGGAGACCTGGAACGTAAATCACAGGCAATTGCAGGATCCCCCTGGATCCTGCTACTGAGGATGGACTCACTGGCAGAAATGGACACATCCAGCAGATCACCATAGAAGAGTTTGGGTTGGAAGGGACAGCTAGTCATCTAGTTCAACCCTGTAGGGCGAGGAGACTTGAAGTACAAATTCAGAATAGACAAGATGAAGAGAAAAAGCTTGAATGCAAAGACTGAAATACACGGAGCTCAGCTTCAGAAAGAATGACCAGCCAATATCAAAGGGGAAACCAGCAAGAGAATGTTATGGTGGACATTTTAATACAAATCGCCTGACCAAGAAGTGGACAAAATCTTATTTAAACAAATCAAAGACATCTCCCAGTTGCAATCCTTCTTCTAGTGGAGGATAAAAAAACCTTTCAGCATCCACTAGGAAGGCAACATGGCAGGACACAAGAAATGCAGGAGATTTCTGGAGTGTGAAAGAGATAATTTTTGGGCACAGATGGTGGACAAGCCTACTTTCTCTAACCTTGCAGAAACTTCTGTCTGCTTAAAAAAGTACTGTTGCTATATGTCAAATAAATTACTTTTACCTTGGTAAAACAAATACTGCTTGCACTGATCTGCTTACACGGCACTTTTGAATAGACAGGACTATTCTTGGCCGCTCTATTATCAAGAAAAAAGATGGATGTCTTTACGTTAAGGCTATAAAAATTAGTTCTTCATAGTTATGACTCACAGCTTTCTGAAAAAGCTTACTTATTTTTCTCATAATGAAGCATTCAGCTTTCATCAGCAGTGGTACCGCTAATGATCCTAAAACTGACAGTCTAAAAACCATAATGAGTCCTTATAAGGAGTCCAGTAGCAATTATCTTCTCTTAAATACCGATAGAGCAGACTGATGCTGAGCTGGCCACAAATTTTCAGACAGACAAGAACTTGCTAATGATAGATTCTTGAAAATATGAGGAATGGGACAGGGGGATAACCAATCATTTGCAGGATTTCTCTTGCAATATAAGAGTGCCAAGTTCTGCTAGGAAAAAAAAATGTAGCAGAGAATCCAAGGTTTCTGGAAGAGGATGTGGATGTCAAATTTTAAATGTTACTATCAGAGGAGGTACAGAAAAAAGTTTTGAGACAGTTGTTAACTGGTGACCTCAAGAAAAAGTCTGACCTAAAAGTCCATCCATCTTCTTTAGCAGTCCACGACAAAGAGAAAGGCCTTTGTGACATTAGAGAGAACATCCAGGAGCATGGCCCGTATCTGCAGGGTGAGAATCATGTTCCTCCTTACTCTTTTCCAAAGATTGGGCATTAAGAGTTTTTAACTTCCTCCACAGCATTTGGGAATTAGAGACAAAAAGGATGGTCCTGTCTTACCATCAATGTTTTCTTTAAAGGAAAGAAAAAAAAAAAAAAAAAGGCGGGGGGGAGGGAAGGAAAGGCTAGCAAATCAGGCTACCAGAATTATGTTTTTCCCAAAGGGAACGTTCCAAATTTATGTACGTTACATATTTGCTATGAGATTTCAACACAATAGTAACAATAAAATATGCAGTTGCTGGTAATCTTATGCAAAATTACACAGTACCACAAGACTCCACTACTACTACCAAAATGAACAGAGACTAGTTGAGGCCACTTTATCCCTTGACAGTAGATATATTTCTCCCATCCTAAGGACACCTACTCTATTTCTTTCATACTTGGTGGGAGAATGAAATAGAAGCTCTTCCATCTATGGCTGAGCCAGAAAACTCCAACTGCTTAGGATTTGATGGACATCCATGGCACTTCCCTGCAACCAGCTGTATTGCTCCCTCTCAGTTCCCCACTCTCCAATTGCCATTCAATGCTAAAATACACTGAACATTTCCCATTGTTGCATTTTTTGAGGTATGGGACATCTCTCTAAATAAAAAAGACCAGAAAACTATCATTTTGAACTGAAAAGAGTTTTCTCAAAAGTTAGAATTGTCTTCAGAATTTTGTATGCTGCATACCAGATTTTAAACGGATCACAAAAAGAATCACCACTGAAAATAGACAATGCATGCCAAGGAATATTTTGCAAATTAAATTTCTACTTTGTCTAAGTATATATAAAACAAATTGAAGTGAGAGTTGCATAAAAATGTATGATTTCTGTGCACACGTGGGTGGAATTTTTGATGCGCAGTTCCAATAAATGGAATTGGATACTCCTTTATGAAGTTAGTGATGTTTTCAAATACAATATTTTAATCTTACAGAGATTTTTATGTAACTTCTACACTCTTAAATTTTAATCAAATACAGGAGTTCTCCAAGGTCTTTGCTTGAGACTTGTAGGCATTTACTTGTTTAAATGCTGCAAAATACTATGTCTACCAGAACATCTCAGTGCAACGTGGAAATGAACACTGTTGTCTGTCACACACATTTGTTGGTAACTGAGCTATGGAAATTATTATTTCTCAAATGGAAAGAAACTAATATGCCAAGCAGAAAATGAATGACAGCAGCTCAACCTTACAAACCCTGTCTTAAGAATTCTATCTGTTCTCACTCAAGAGAATAGGAAACTGAGATACACAGAGGCAAAGTTGATTTTAGGACTCCAAACAGAAATAAAAGCCATTCTGAAAGGTAACGCTCTTTCCAAAAGGCCATATATAATGTGGCCTATTTCTATAGTGTTCTATGCAGAACACTAAACAGAGGAAGGTAGGTGTCACATCACAGACACCAAGATTGAATTCCAATCTTGGCAACTGGAATTCAATACATCTGAAGACAATGGCACAAAAATGACATTTGACATCTTCAGCTAAAGCCAGCATCTCATCAGTAAAATAAAACCAGAAAATTGCATTTTAAACAAACATTAGGAAATACTATCAGATCCCTCTTCTTCATATGCAAAAAGCTAAAAAGTGAAATCTAAGCCAAGCATCATATGTCTTAATAACTAAATGCAGCTACACCTTTTTGAAGAAATAAATTCCTACATTCTCGTCTTTTCCCCTTAGTCAACCAGTGTCATCTGCTTCAGTTAGAATGAGTTTCAGCCAACAAGCTCCTAGCCAAAACCCCATTTCAGTCACACATTGATCATCTGAAAAACCTGACCATCTGTGTTTCATGAAAGGGAGATGTAAAAATGAATATTAGTAGCATATTGATGAAACTGCAAACCAATCTGTCACAACGTCCTTTGCAGTCTCACATAAAAGGCAAGGCTGGCAGGAATCTAAAAAATTCCATGGGAGAACTTCTGGAAGAGAAGAAACAACTGCTTCAAACAAGTCAGTTGTCTGGGAGATAATAAAAAGAGAATAATTAAAGCATGGTTCTGCCAAACACTAAGATAACATGGAGATCTGGCAACCATCTCTTATGGCCAGTGAAACTGAATACAGCACTCATGCTTGACTTGTTCCATTATTAATATGGTATTCTAAAACAATAAAACCAGTGTGATTCCTGCATCACAGGAAGTAGATTAAATGTGTTTGAGAACTTAACAATGATCAAACTTACATTACGTCCACAAAGGACTCTGTAATACTTCATAATACATAGAATGAAGAACAGCTGTGCCTTATTCCCAGCAAGGACATGCTCTTGGCTTGTATTAAACTTGGCATCCACTGTGACAACAATCATTTAAGCAGAAGAACTTTACTTTTCTTCTTGCTGAACTTCTGAAATTCCTGTCGGTCCCACCCTCAAGTTTCCTAAGATGCTTCTGGACTCAATCTCTACCACTTACAATGTCTACCCAACACTAAGTATAATCCACAAATGTGCCGAGGACACATTCTGTTTCACCGTCTGGATTATTGATAATGGATGACATCAGCCTCAATATTGTCAAAGAACCAGCCATTTCATTCAAAAAGGCAATAGGGTTGGTCAAGCTTGAGCTGAAGTTGGTTAAGTCCACATTGACTGTGCTCAATTGCATTCTTGTCTTTCATTTGATTGGAAAAGGCTCTGTTGCCTTGTCAGAAACTGAAATGAGACTGAGAGGTCCATGCAACCCTGGACCTGCTTCCTTATCTTTCCTTTAGATGGACACAAAATTGAAATTTTTCCAGTCATCAGGAACCTTCCTGAGTTGCCAATCTCAAATCTGCTTTTGTCCCTTTGATATGAAAAAAACCATATCCTTCATCAGACTTCAAAGAAAGAAATGGGTCAATTCAAAAAATCAAATCTGGATGCCACCTACAGAATGTTACTCAACAACAAAGCAAACCTTTGCTTCAAAGTTCTCCTCTTTACCAACACATTTTTTCATGCTCTCCAGCATCACCTTTACAAATTTTGGGGCTTTTACCATAACTTCATCTTCAGACATTTTTCTTCATTTTTCTATAAAAGCCCAGGACCAAACACCAAGTTACTCGGCTTGTTTCTAGGTGTATACATATACAAATACATGCACACACACACAGAGGTGTATATATATACAGTAACTTATATAGACATATATATCCAGAATTTGGGGCATAATAAGCCAACAACTAACGCAGCGAAGTTCTTCATTGTTCAATAAAGCTTATTTTGACCATTCTTCATACCCATTTTCCTGCTGTCCTACTAAATTATTTTAACATGTGATAATATACCTGTCTCATTTAAAAAAAAAAAAATATGCAGCAGTTCAGAAATTACCACCCTACAAACCCTTCACTTGGCAGCATATCCTCTTAAACTTTATTCCAAGCACTTTTGGAACCCAGGCAGCTTTAATCAGTCACCTTCACTGCAATATATAACATAGCTTTGATAGCATTATACAGTTAAAAGTAGTAAATCTCACAGATGTAATACACTTTAAGGTATACATCACATAAAAACTCCTCTCCTGCCAATCAATTACTTTTTCTTTTCATAGAAGTGGAATCACTGTTAATCACCGGCGGGACATTTTTCCTGCTGCTTCCTTCTCCATCTGAAGGCAAGTGCAAAACCAGCATATAAGGTTCTTATTTGCTCTCCTGATTTTTACACAACACTTTACCCAACACTTAAGCCTCTTATGAATTCTAGAAACCACACATAAATTCTAAGGATTACATATTCTGAGCACATCAAGCCATGTTCAGTCCACCTCAAATTGGATTTTAGTCTCTTTTTTTATTTTAATACAATTTTGCTTGAACTATTTGTATTGACAATACAAGCTGGATACTGCCTTCATTTGTAGATATAATCAGTGACGAAGCAATTCTGATAACAAGGTAGAAAGACAAATTGCAGCATGATTCACATTTTGGGGGAAAAATTTGAGCAAACCTATGAATAGAATCCAAATTCATATTTGTTCATTCCTCATCATGTTCACAATTAGAAGATGCTGATGACTTGCGTGCACTGATTACAACAAAAGTTAACGCTCAAAACCTGGCAATTGCTCTACCACCTACATAAAAACATCCACATTACTTCAATATTTTTTGAAAGCTTCACTGAAAATTGTGCAAAAAGTACAATTATTGAGTAATGAGCCAGTAAATTATCTTTAAAAAAAAAACGTGCAGCAAATGCACTAGATTTGACAAACACCCTCTAAACAGACCAGTAAAAAAGGATGAAAAATGTTAATAATAGAAAATTTCCTCTGAGAAGCCAAACCAAACAAATATAGCTCTTGCATTTTAGGTACATCAATAAGATGTTTTCTGATATATTGGGTGATTTGTGAACATTTCTTTATTTCATGACAAAAATCCTTCGGCTACATGGAGCCCTGTTGCTGCTCTTCTTCTTAATACAGGGCTTATCTTACTGGAACAAACCAGACGTTCCTGTAGCTCTGCATCCTACTGAGGGATCTGCATCCCTATCCTGAGGGACAGCAGTATCTGTTCCAAGGAGGAATGTGACAAGCAAGGCAGCAAAATGATCATCATTCATTTATTCTCAGTATCCAGCAACAGAAGTTTTAGGCATGGACATCGCATTTGGATCATCAAGACAACAGCTACCTATCAAATTCAGTTTTCCATTGCTCTTGTTCCATGTGGAACATGGACACGTCTGTCCTTCTGGCCTTCTTCATATTTAGCAATGGATTCTACAACACAAATTATACATGTTATGAAAACAAACTTTAGCTTGATTAGTTTAGAACTTCATCTGGTAATTCCCACAGCCAAAGAAATCAGTAACCTTGATGCGATCTTCTTCAAAATATTAATCTTTCCACAAATCTTCCTACAGAAACAACGCTCATTTTATTTTCAAGTTTTCAGGCAGGCCAGATCTATAATTCATGTCAGCGTCTAGCAGAGAACATGCATTCAGTGACGACGACAATGTACTAAAAAAAAATTGATCTTTTTATGGTTATAGCAGTTGTATAAAAGTCAAGATAGCTTTCTTTTTGATTTGTACCTAATGAATGTACCTAAAGAAAAATTAACTGCTGCTGCCCATGAGTCACAGAAGCCTTTTCCCCAATCCATAGAAGCAACAGAGTAAAACTAGACTAGGTCACCTCTTCACCAGTATGGTGGATGGTAGCACATCATCCCCAAACCTGAACCACTGACATCGTTGCAAGTCTTCTACTGCTACTCATGGCCCTTCAGTCCAATTCCCTGCAAATCTAGTGGCAAAACCAAAACAAAACTATAAAACTCCAAACCTCTGGCACCTCCCCTACTGTGCAGCTCTACTCTCTCTTTTCTAGTCTAGACCTAGTGTCCTCACTCCAGTCACACTCACTTAAAGCCTCCTTATTACTTAGAGAAAGCAAATTAAGCAGTTGAGCCATAGACTCTGTATTATCACTTAGGAAAGATTTACCCGTAAGAGACCATGAAAGATCTTGCATCACTTGGTTTCAGTCCCAAAGAAGGAGTATCCAAGACTTCTACATGATACCCAGCCTCAGAAAAGACCCAGGTCCATGCTGGGATGCCAGGTCGCCATCTACAGCCACTGCTGGAAGCTTCTAAAGGATAGAGCACCACATGAACCCATGCTTGGAGCACAGCACACAAATGTAAATTTTTCATATCAAATTTTACCTTTAAGCAGATGAATCTCTAATTTAGTGATTTTAATTTTTTTTAGAAGCCATAACACCATCCTCATCAGCACAATGAATTTTTACAGTACGTGTCCACACACAATTGTATTCTACTCAAGTGTCCACACATTAGCAATCTGACATGAAACAAAAAGCAGTAAAGTCAAACTGCTTACATTAAAAATAAATGGCAGTAAAAAGCAGTTTAAAACCCTCGTACAGTTTCTTTCACACCCAGACTTCAGACTGTGTAATGCTAAAGAAGTTGCTATATTTTCTCAAACAAGTAAATACACTGATTTTAATTTTTTCATGTGCTTTTCTGCATCTGTTATTTCTTTTCACATCATGTCTAGCTTTGTTCTTTCTTGCAGAGTAAAAATGTGTTAGTATATTAAAATGTTGCTAAGTGTATACAGATGTATAGCTCCTATGTGAGCAGCGAGGGGAATGGTAACCATGGCACTGCTTCCAAGAATAGAATTATCATCTGTAACAGCACTCATGCTGTGGCAGTTGACAGAATGGTTATAAATATATCTATTAGCAGCCTGAGCTGAATCTTTAAACAGCACTATAGGGACAGCAGTTGGCTAAAAATAGCTTGACAATATTGCATTTGAACGCTTGTCCTCAGAAACACTTTGTCACACACACACAGCGAATTTCAAGGGTTTTTTTTTTCTGCACGAAGCTGAAAATGAACATCTGTGGCACACAGGAGACAGACAGTATGACATTTTTTGACCTCCCTCCTCCCTTTAATACCACAAATAAAAGCACAACAGTAAAAATCTTGAAAAGGCTGCTATAAAACATGAAGTAATGCCTAGAATTCAAAGTACACAAAGCAAGGGAAGAATCAAAAATAATTTTACAAGAAAAAAAAAAAAACAGAACACATGGCAATCAGAAGCACACAAATCATCTGTCTGAGCTGCTGGAGCTCAGCTTCGCTCTAATATACTTCCACATAACTGAAACAAGGAAATAACAGTTCCACAGTTGCTGTTCACCACTGCATGAGCCACCATTCCATATGAATAAAGGCAAACTGCCTGAAAACAGTTTTCTAAACTCAGTAGTGATGAATTCAGACACGCATCCTCAAAAAGAGGTTTCTTTCACTTGCTACTCTTAGTATTCTCATCATGTTTGAGTCAAAATCTCTGACCACAGTGGGCAACCGTGCAGTAATATTATTATGGCCATTTAGTTCAGCTGATGGAAAACCAACAAATTTCCTTTATAATTCAAGGAAACATTTACATTTTTTTAAATTATCAAATAAAAAGGCTGCTAATTTCCTAATAAGCAATTGTACATTGGAAAATGCAGCCATTCAAAAAAAATTATACAAATACTAAGATCGTCACAAAGATGTGCTTGCAGAGTAAATTTTGTCGTATGTCATAGAATATTTTAGGTGGGAAGGAATCTCTGGAGGTGCCTGGTGCAATCCTCTGCTCAAAGCATGGCAAAGTTACAGGAGAGGTTGTTTTGGGACTCCTCAAGTCAAATTCCAAACACATCTCTGAAGATGGAGATCCTGCAACATTTCTGTACGAACATTTCGTTCATACAATGATTTTGCATTTGAGTGACTTCCCTGTGAAAGAGAGTCTTCCCAATATTTGACTGCAATTTCTTATGTTCCAGCTTGTGCCTCTTGGTTATCATCTGGGTGGTGCTCAGGAACAGGACAAGATGCAATGGGTACAAACTGAAACACAAGAGGCTCCCTCTGAACATCAAAAAACACTTTCTACCTGTGAGAGTGACCGAGCACTGGCACAGGTCACTCTGAGAGGCTGTAGAGTCTCCCTCCTTAATGATATTCAAAAGTCATCTAGACATGGTCCTGGGCAACTGATTTCTAGGTGGCCCTGCTTCAGCAGGGAGGTTGGACTAGATGACCTCCAGATGTGCCTTCAAATCTCAGCCATTCTGTGACGATTTTTTTTACTCTCCCATCTTGTTAACTCCCTTGGCCATCTCCACTTAAGACTGCAGAAACCCAGCTCTCTGCATATGTCATGGACTCTGATGCCCTGCCCAGCATGGCGGTTCTCCACTGGATACAGCACATCCATCTCTGTCTTCTACTAAGACCCAAATCTGGGCCCAGTGCTCCAGACATAGACTCAAGTGCTGAACAGAGGGGTGGAATCCCTCCCATCAGCCTGCTGGCTACACTTTTTCTGGTACATCCCAGTGTGGAGTTGGCCATCACTGCAAGGACACACTGTTGACTTCTCTTCAGCCTGCTGCCCACCCTGTCCTTTTCTGCAAAGCTATTTTCTAGCCAGTCAGCATCCAGCCTATACTGTTCCCTGGAGTAATATGGTGTAAGATAAGTATTTAATTTTATTTTAAAAGAGTATATGTGTGTATTAAGTTTCAGTAATAGGGTTTTTTAAGGTGTTACCTACATTAAAAATAAGAAATTAAACTTAAACTGCACTGAATTTCTGTTCTTTGGCAGTAAAGGAAGAGACCTTTGATATATACTTAAAAATGCAAGTGAAAGTAAGGCACTAGGAAATAAAAAGTACCTCCCAGCCAAAATGAAATACAGGTTTTCGAGTAGGTTTATATTACACTTTCTATCTTTCTTGAAGACTATTTAAGGATGAACTACAACTTAAATAGAACAACTTCTATCCGTTTTATCCTTCTTAAAGCCTTATTTTTGGCAAGAGAATGTAATCTGCCATATAAAAATTAAATACTGAAAACTTAAACTATACCATAATATCAGACTTCAATATTCAGGCAAGGAAACGAAGCTCTTGGGATAATTAGAATTGCTGTTTTCATAAAGCATTTGGATCAATTTGATCATGGCAGTGAACTTAAGACTACAAGGCAAAAAGAATTAACACTTCTACTCAGATTTGTCCATTATCCACTACACATCGGTTCTTCCTTTAAAGTTTAAACACTTCCAATCTTTTTTTCCTAGATTTATGACACAGAAATCAGAACGTAGAGCATGCATTACAACTCTGAACTTCTGAACATTTATATAAATACTGACAGTACTACTCCGTATCTCTCCAGGATTTTTGCATACCTGCCAAGTGATATTACTGCCACTAAGACTTTTACTCAATCAGTCAAAGCGTGATGCTGAGGACCAAAGGAAAGTGATGTCAGATCTGGTTAGATATTTTTTCAAACAGAAAAAGTCATGACAAAATAAGCCTTTAGAATGAGCAATAGCTTGACTAGTAGTGTTCTTTCAAAATGTCAGTTAGGCAACTGACTCTTACAAATAAAACAAAAAATTAAATTAAAATGCTGCAAAAGAATGTAATTTTTGTTTCACTCCTATGTCTATTACAAAATTGCTTTTATTCCAAGTGGAGTACAAGGTTCGACGAGAGTTCCAGTTAAACTTGTGCCACAAATTTAAACAGAATAGTATGACTATGACTTTATGACTCTGTTCCAGTATAAATCTTTGGTCAAGTAGCATTTGACTCCGATCAAAATTATTGTTTTCATCAAATAATTTGTTGCATGTATTCACTTAGAAGTAAAAGCAAAATATCAAAAGTTGTCTGTATTATAATTTAATCGGATAGTCTAAAATTAATCATCAGCAAGTATCAATTGCATGGCTAAATTTATATAAATGTTTTTGCTTGGATAAAGCAACAATTCCTAAGCACCAGCTACTGAAACTAAGAGAAGGTACAGTTAAAGTTCATCACAGGAAAAAAAAACAACACTGTTTGATATAACATCTTCAGAGAAAACTAACATTTACTCCAAGATCTAGCTGACTATATTTATGGTTGTCTTGTTTAAATTTCAGTCACAGTGCCATCTGGTGACTATTTATATTCTTATACATTTTAAATAGATGGTATGTTTTAGGCTCATCCAATCACCTCGCGTCATCCATTACCCTACACTCACCCCCTCCACTTGTCTTAAGTTTTATCTGAAGGCAAGGACAGAAATGATTCTCTGTCAACTGGAATGGTTAAAAGTTTCCAATTAGCATGTTCTGCTTGCAAACTTTTATGTGCCCCAGGAACATAGTGGACTTTAAACCGCCATTTGAATATTGCTATAAAACAATAAAAGTTACTATGGGTGCAAATGAACAGTATGATCTCAAGAATGAGATAAATGGAAGAGTGTGCTTTTTGTTTGCTTTTCCCTGGAATTTGGCCTTTAAAAGCCAGCTACACAAGGACAAACACTGCCGAACTTTGTTTTTCAAACTCTGTTGCTAAAATTACCACAGCTTTCATTTAAAAAGTGGTGGCAGATAAATAAACATAGTGAAGATAAATCGGAATAACAAGTATAAAATTTAGTATTGGGCTTACTGTGTTCACATATGAAAAATTCAAATAGACTTCTCGGGCTCATTACATATTTTATCTCTTTTAACAATTTATAGAAGTGATGAGCCAAGGTCTGACACATTGATGAAGACAGTAACACGGGAGAAAGATTTCTCATATTAGCGTTGACCTTTTTTTTTTCCTCCCTTCCCCAAACTCATAACAAATATTCCCATTGTTATTCACCCTTCAGCCCTTCCCACAACAAAGTAAGTGACAAGACAATATATTGCATATCTATAAAAAAAGACCATCAAGGGAAATACTGTGTTATACTTGATAACATTTTTCCTCAAGACAGATATGCTGTAAGAATAATACTCAGTTGGAAGTTAAGACAGTACAAACAATTCACTCAGAAACTGTTACATAAAAAAAGACAGATATTGAACAAAAATTACAAGTAGACTTCTCTCTTTTCTTCCTTCTTGAATAAACCGATGCCATGTAATACTACATTCCTTTCAGGTTTTCAATACAAGCAGTCACTCAACTTCATATGAAACAAACTGCGGGTACCTGATGGGATAGAAAATGAATTCCTCCTTGAATGAAGCTCTGCTGGACTTGCCACTCACAAACCAAGAAAACCTGCTCTGTAATATCTCGCTTAGTGACGGCCTTGGCCGCAATGATCACAATATTGTGAAGTTTAGGATCCTGCAGAGCACGCTGAAGGCCAATACTAAAAGGTTTTAAATTTTAGAAGAGCAAACTGCAGCTTGTTCAGAGCTCGGTTGGGAGGGATTCCATGGGAGGCTTCAATGGAGGATAAAGGAGTTAGCAAGCGCTGGGAGTTTTTCAAGAAGCAGAAAACCAGTTCACCCCCTTTAAAGGTAAGGGAAGTAGGTGGAGCAAGAGACTCTCTTGGTTTAACTGTGGGTTTTTGAGTCTGCTCAAAACCAAAACAGAAGCATACCAGAGACAGAAAAGCAGATGAATACCTCTCGAGAGCTACAAGGACATTGCCAGGGTGTGCAGAGCAGCAGTTAGAAAAGCAAAAGCCCAGCTTGAAACAAAATCAGCCAAAGATGTCAAAAACTACAAGAAAAGGTTCATCAGGTACACAAACAACAAGCAGAAACAGACTGTCACATCCCAACCGCAACGAACCATGTAAGTTTTCATAACTGAAACATTCAACACAAAAACACAAGGTAAAAATTCAGCTCAGAGAATTCTTAGATGTAAGGATTCATACAGCTCCTCACACCTTCTCAGTGGAAAGCGAGAAGAATCTTTCTACAACTGTACACAACTGTATGTATATAACCATGTAATCTATTAATCGGTAAAAACAAACTAGCCCCCCAAATCATTAAACAAATAATGGTGGTGCTTTTTCATTCCACTTTCAAGTTAAAATGAGAAAACAGGACCATTGGAAGATCTAGTTAGGCAGACAATGGAAACAGAGTTCCGAAAGCAAACACATTCAAACGCTTGACTTAAGCTTTTACCTAAATAAGCATCTTCAAAAGTAGCACATTTTCAAGGATGTGTTAAACAGAAAGCAGCAGCAGCCAACTTTTAATTTTAAATGAACAAGTTTGTAAGCTTGTTTAGAAAGTAGCAAATTAAGAACTGACAAAAACGACAGCTGAAAGTAGTAGAACAGTCACAGCATTTTTTTTCTAAATATAAATCAAGTAAGACTGAAATATCTTCAGTTTCATTTATAAAAGCAAGTTATATTTCTCTTTTTAAATACCCACCTACTTGTATACAACCTTAACTGGCATTAATCAGTTTTAAATTGTTTTTCATAATGCTGAATTAATTCATTTTATCTTGCAATTTCTAAGTTATTTGTAGCTTCTGCGGCTCAGAACCTCAGCCACAGATCAGAACACTAAGTAGATACATATAATAATGAAAGTAGTACACTTTTCCAGGGTATATACCGTATAATTATATGAGAAAAAGGAAAGGAACATGAAAATAACATCAAGCAACAATCTCTACTTACTAACCAGGTAGCCTTCATTAATATCCCTCAAAAAAAATCAGCAGGTCCATATCTCTCTGCTACACACCTAAGCATTTCACACATTCCAATGTACCTACTGTATGCCATGAAGCCTCCTTTTCTTCAGACTTTTCTCCCACTTGCTGTGTTTTTACTATTTTTATATGATTGATCTCACAAACATTTGAATAATTACGTGAAAGTCTAAGTGTAGAATCCATAGGCTTACAGGTGTACCCTGGGTACTAATAAATCGAGGTATTTCACTTCTCTTCTGTAATGGAGTGTAAAAAATATCATCCACTCATAGAATTGTTTGGGTTGGAAGGGACCTTAAAGATCCTCTAGTTCCAACCCCCTGCCCTGGGCAGGGACACCTCCCACGACACCAGGTGGTCTTTCTGAAGACTTTTCTATAGTATATAGGCTGACTATTCCCAAATCGGTTTGGTGCATTATTTTCTTTGGGGGGTTTTCGTATGCCCTGTTGGAATTCTAGAAAGTGTAGAAACCCACATTCTGATAATTTCAGTCCTTTCCATTGCAATTATTTAACACCTGACAGATCAGTTACTTCCAACAAAAGCACAAATGTGTCTGCAAAGATCTCTCTTCTCTATTACTTCTGGAGTATTTCCCACCTTCAAACCTCCTATATACATGCATGTGCACCTGATATTTTATTTAAATTAACAACACCTACAGAATTTCAACAGCATACGAGTAAATCATTTATGACACAGAATTTTGTTGTTCACAATTCAATCCACCTTGTGGATATTAAATTAATATTAGGGATTGCTGTTTAGATTGTATATAAATTCCTTCTTTGCATTATCAAATTAATATAGGAATCCTGCTTAGTTTATACATACATTTCTTAACTCAAATAAAAACATAATGTACAATTCAATGTAGGTAACAAAACTTTTCAATTCCCAGCAGCCATTTTTCGAGAGACATCTCTTTAAATTCTAGCTCAAGTTGGTGGTAGGACAGGTAACATGCAAGTTTCAAAGTAGTGAATTTGGGTATCCTTTAAGATTTTAATTTTTTTTTAAATATCCAAACTCTCAGACCTGGCTACCTTGAAGGACAACAGATGAGTTAATTTACACATGCCTTCTCTAGCTATCATTAAGTATATTTGAAACTTGAACTCACCTTTATCTTAAACCTTATATTAATGAAAAATAGAAATCTATTAAAAAAAATAAACTATTATCTTTATAGGTAAATGGGGAGAAATTTCATTTTGGGGACATAAAAAGAGGCTTGACTTTCAATCAGATTTCTTTGAAAGAGGTTTGGATTCCAGGAGAAAAAAAAAAAGTTACCAGAAGCTGCTGGGACATTGCGATAATTTAACCTGAATTTTATCCAAATAGCATGCAAGTTTTGGTAGCACATAAGGATTAATGCATTTAACACTTGCCGAGACTGCCACAACACTGAAGTGTCCTCTTGAATTAATTTCCAAGCAGGTGCATCACCACATTTTCAAGACTGAGCACTGACACACACATCAGCTCTAACAACATAGTTTTCAGAAGGCCAGGGACACGAATAGGCACAGATATCTATACGTGTATTGACACTGTTGACATTTTTAACATCATGATGTTATCACGAAAGTGATACAGAACTACATAATTTTCAGAGCCATAACCTCTTCTTCTAACTTCTTAAGTGAAAAAGTAAAGGAAAAGTGAGAACCTACCCAGAAGCTAGCAAATATAATGATGCAATTGAGGGAGGGAAATCTTGATGATTCACTTATTGCTTATTTGCAGTCAAATAATTTTTATTTAAATTACAGATTAAAACCTCTAGCTGCAGAAAAATCTTAATTCTTACTATGAGGATACAGATTCCTTTTCACTCTGTGAATGTTAAAGGTGCAGGGTAGCAATTTCTCATAGATTAAATGATCATAAACTGACAGAAAGACCTGAAGAAGTGGTCAAGGCAGGCAATCAGGAGACTTGAGAGAGAGAAAATAAAAGAAAAACAAAGAAAACCCAAAAGCAAACACAGTTATTTTGAAGAACTTGGACATTGTCATGGGATATAAAGCGAAAGGCAAGTAATACTCCAATTTCAGTGGTTTTCCTGTTAATTTTCTTTGCAGCTGTAGTTATTCACACTATGATTACTGCTACGGATTTAATCAGCAAAAGCAAGGACAAGGACAGAGCAAAATTGAATACAATGAGCAGGTGGGAAGCAGCATCTTAACAGTTAGTTCAATGAGAAAGGTGCATCCTTGCCTCATCATATATAAAGCATAATTTAAATTACATACACAACTGTCTATGTACTGGAGTCAAATATGAAGCAAAACTTAAATTATCACTCAATTTGTATGAGAATAACCAGAAAACCCTTTACTTATTCTTCCTGTCTTGACAATTTTGGTCCCTGTTTCTCTTACTGAAAAAAGTATTATAGAAATACAGAATATATTATAGAAAAATAATATTCCTTGAAGACGAATACACATCCCACATCTTCTCACCTTAAAATTCTTTTAACAGTAGACTTCACTCAATCCAAACTTTCCAGTTCTGAACCTACTCACCAAGTATAACCACTGCAGAGAAACCTGCAGAGTCACTCTCAAAATACAGTATATATTTTGCATTTAATCACTTCCAAATCAAACAGAACCCTGAACAAAACCCACAGACAGAATTGCGAGGAAATAAATGCATTTCCAGTTACACAGAGGATAATATGGAAACCTAATTTTAAAATCCACTAATGTTCTTCAAGGGTTTCCCAACTCATAAACCAGCAATAAAATATAAACCAGCGAGCTAGTTACACAGACAAAGATATACAAAAAATTTCAGTTTATGCTGCATTATGAGCAAAAAAATCAAGGTTTATTTCACAGGTAGCCAACACAAATGTGAAGAAAAGAACTTTTAAAATGCAGGAACTAAATGATCAAACATCTCCTAGAAATCTCTCTTATGAGAAAAGGCTGAGGTACTTGGGTCTTTTTAGTTTGGAGAAGAGAAGACTGAGGGGGAATCTGATCAATGACTATAAATACTTAAAGGGTGGGTGTCAAGAGGATGGGGACAGTCTTTTCTCAGTGGTGCCCAATGACACAACAAGAGGAAATGGGCACAAACTTGAACGTCAGAAGTTCCATCTAAACATGAGGAGGAACTTCTTTTCTTTGAGGGTGGCAGAGCCCTGGAAGAGGCTGCCCAGAGAGGTGGTGGAGTCTCCGTTACTGGACACATTCCAAATGCACCTGGACACATTCCTGTGCAACCAGTTCTGGGTGGACCTACTCTGGCAGGGGGGTTGGACAGGATGATCTCGAGAGGTCCCTTCCAACCCCATATCAATCTGTGATACTGTGAAATACAGTGGGGGGGGG
>JAOQGH010000012.1:148559108-148579893 GCA_025769975.1 Gallinago jamesoni
GGGCCAGCAGCAGCGAGCAGAGGGACAGCAGCATGGCGGGGGGGCTTGGGGACACACGTGTCACCTGGGGGGGGGGGGGGGACACGACACGACACGACAGGGAGAGGGAGGGAAGAAAAAGGAAAGATGTTAGACAAACTGTGAAACTGTGGTGAGATGTAGTAATACAAGAGACTCATGTGCTGACCCATCACATTTGTTTAGGTTAGTGCCAGGCTAACACTTCAGGGTGGCTGACAGCATTTTCATAAAGTGTTTCACTGTACTCGAGATTTTAACTGTTTCAGCACAAAGGACTCCTCATTGTCCTCACTGTGTCCACTTTTGAGCTCCAAGCACAAAAAAAAGTTTCATTTTGTAATGCTGTTTTACAAATCAAAGGAAAAAAAAATCCTTCAATTAAGAAAATATTCAGTATTAAAGGTATTATATATCAGTTTGAAGGCTTTAAAGAAGTCTAAGCCTACTTTTTTTTTTTTAATGAAGGGCTGAAAAACTTCTAATGGTAAATGTATGTTTGGCCACTACTTCAGTGATTCTCAACCAAGTCTCATTTGAATATATTCAAATACATGAGAAAAACTGAATTTTGAACTCCAAACTGTCTGACCTCATTATGCTGTAGTCTAAAACATACACACCACTGAGACATTTAAATAGGGACAATTTTTTTGTTGAACCTAAAAAAGAAGCCAAAATTAAGCTGTAAAACAAAAATGCACTAGAATCTCAATTATAGACCGATTTCTATTCCCATTTGATATTCTTACATATTCATACATAACCTTAAAAAGCCTAACGTTCATACAGTATGAGTTTTCTTCCTGAAGAAGATGGCAAGCCTGCGAGCTGAACAAATGAGGAAAAGAGAAGATGAGCTGAATTGTACATTGAATTTCACACATTGGGCTCGTACAAGGTACTCAACAGAAGGCAAGATTCCTGAAAAAGAAAGTCAGGTTTTTGTATGTGGCAAAGCACTTCAGTGAGTAGAAAATACTATGAGAGATGAGAAGAGACAAAAAAAAAAAAACCCACCCAAAGGCAGAAAAGATTCAAACAGTTTAATTATAAAAATATTAATCTACCCAACACAGGCAATTCTAGAAATAACACACTAGTGCTGTGAAGGAGGAAAATACCAAGTGAAAGTGTAAGGCAGTGGTGTGTCTGTCTGAAATCACAGATATAGAAGTGGGAGAAGATGCTTCTACATCAATGGCACAGCCCTTGCTCTTCCATGCCCATCCCTCATGCATGGGAGAGATTCTCCAGGTGTCACAACTGATCTGGGCCTTTTCTTCTGTCATTGGACAGTAACGGTTATGACAGCTCTTCCCTGTTACAAAGGGCATATGGGACAGGTTACAGCTGTTAGGTTGTCCTTCTGGTATCATTTCTTGTACGTTCCTCACAAAATCACAGAATGATAGGGCTTGGAAGGGGACCTCTGGATATCATCTAGTCCAACCACCCCTGCCAAAGTGGGTCCTCCTAGAGCAGGTTGCACAGGAACGTGTCCAGGCGGGTTTTGAATGTCTCCAGAAACAGAAACTCCACCACTTCTCTGGGCAGCCTCTTCCAGGGCTCTGCCACCCTCAAAGGAAAGATATTCCTCCTCATGTTTAGATGGAACTTCTTATACTCAAGTTTGTGCCCATTTCCTCTTGTCTTATTCCTGGGCACCACTGAAAAAAGACTGGCCCCATCCTCTTGACACCCACCCTTTAAGTATTTATAGGTGTTGATCAGATCCCCCCTCAGTCTTCTCCAGACTAAGAAGACCCAAGTCCCTCAACCTCTCCTTGTAAGAGAGATGCTCCAGGCCCCTCATCATCCTTGTAGCACTTTGCTGTACCCTCTGCAGCAGTTCCCTGTCCTTCTTGAACTGGGGAGCCCAGAAGTGGACACAGCGCTCCAGATGGGGCCTCATCAGGGCAGAGTAGAAGGGAGGGATTAACCTTCTTCAACCTGCTGGTCACACTCCTCCCTGGAGTGAGATGGGTATCACAGTAACAGAGGTTAGAGAAGCATCCGGAAATTTTGTCCAGAATGCAAAAGGTGTTTCTCTCACCAAGGAAATTTATCAAATTGATGTCTGCATTCTTCCTCCTTCCTCATTCAGCCAGTATCCCCTAGAAGTTTGTTCCTGGAATATAAACACCCCATCTCATGCCTCACTGGTCCATGGCAGATTCAACACACCCACGACTAGGAGAGCCTGGTACGATGGACACGCAACCCAACAGGAATTAGCCTGACACTGAACAGTGCAGAGAGATGCCACGTCACCACTTATTTTCAGGGGCAAATTAGGTCCCTTGGCTACACACAGTATATAAAAGAGACAATGTCCACATCCTCATTGCCATGCTTTTAAATTCAAACACCAAGTGCCTTGACAATATGCACTGAAAAAATGTGATTGGGTAATGGTTACAAGTGGTGCCCACTGGTTATATTGTTCCCACCGTTATCTGTGACCCACGTACCCACAGGAGTTACCTTGTACAGCAGGGTCCAAAGTGAGTGACTGCCCCAGAAGAGGTAAGGCAAGCAAAGCTGCCACTGCACTAACATCTGATGATTAGGTTTTTGTGGTTTGTATGGTTTTATGTTTTTTCATCCACAAAAATCATAGTCAAAGTTCTTATTCATTTAAATACAGGGTTAAAACTGCTCAAATTTGGGGAAAGCTCTTTCTTTTTCTCATCTGACTTCTCTGAAGAGCAAGCACCCTGAGCAACACTCAATGAAATTAAGTAGCATAGAACATGATAATACAATTATTATTGTTTTTATTAATTTTTCAGTTAAAAATCTAACCATCACCTAACATTTGAATTCCATTCCATCTAGACAGGGAGATCAGAACTCACACTTGGATACCAAGTACAAAGAGCAGTTACAATTCAATCAAACTATTTTACTCCTTTTGTAGTAGAAAAAAAATCATCTGGGTGAAGGTAAGCACTACAGTTGCATAACGGTGCCAACATAAAAGGTTAGTTTAAAAACTGCAACATTAAAACATGTTCATTAGAATCTGTAAAACTTTAAAACTTTACAGAGATAGAGCTGGAATAGCAAAACCAGCACCTTTTGGGAAATCATCACTGAGCTCTATAATAGTGCTAGAAAGGTAGTGTTCTCCCTCCTTCTGAATCTGACACCTCTGTCATACATGGAATTTCAAAATATAACTCTAAAAACAATTCGTCTCACACAAGCTCACTTACAATAAGTAGAGAAAAGCTATCCAGGACAGGAGGCCCTTTACTTGCTTCAAAACCCAGCGGTGGAAACCGAAGGTGGACAAATTAAGGCTAAGCAGTGAAATGCACTCTCAAATTAATTGGGTATGTCACCATTAAAGTAACTGCTATAAAGATGTAGAAAGTTTTCTGCCACTGAAATATTTTAATAATACAGGATGACTTACAAAAATGCATGTTTCAGCTCAGAATTCTTGGCTTGATGCTGGAACCAACCTTAGGTAAATTTACCAGGATCAGATTAGACAGATCATCAGTAGGTATTATTTTCAAGCAAGGCTACAAGAATAGATTCGCAGCATCTGGATAAAATTTCTTATTTTTGTATTTCAACTCATTTGCTCTACATCTGTAGCTATTCCCCCCTTATTCTAGGCTGGACCAGGAGCTAACAATATAGTCTATAGGTGGCTACCAGGCAATCAGATAAACGCAGGGAGAGGGTCTGGACTGACCACAGCAGTGAACTGACCAAGGAAGAGGCAAAAAGATAAATTAGGGTACAACAGAAATTAACATGGAAAAATTAAAACAAATAGACAGATAATTACCCATAGGAAACAAGCATTAGGCAAGAGGCAAAATCTAGAAATAGTTTTTGGAAAAAGCATCAAGATGCTGAGCAAAGAAATTCTCAGATTTAATTTATCCCAGAAAGTTGGAAGGGACCTGCAAGATCATCCAGTTCCAACCCCCCCTGCCATGGGCAGGGACACCTCCCACCAGACCAGGTTGCTCAAAGCCCCATCCAGCCTGGCCTTGAACACCTCCAGGGATGGGGCAGCCACAACTTTTCTGAGCAAACTGGACCAGTGCCTCAGCACCCTCACAGGAAAGAATGTCTTCATAAGATCAAATCCAAATCTCCCCTCTAAATTTCTCCAGCAGTGAAGTATGTGGGGTTTTAGACTTTTTCTTTGGGTTCTTAAGAAACAGCATCACATCACCTGTTTCTCACCCTAGTCAGGCTAAGGAACATTTTGTTGTTGTATCGAAAATACTCCTAACTGTACATCTTATGTGATCTTGGGCAAGTCATTTGCTCATTGTTCTGGGCAGTCAGCCACTCTTACCAAATGGCAGAACTACTAGTAAAATTGTCTGTTACTTGCATTTGCATAGCACCAAAAAAAAATTAGTGGAGTTTTATAGAATGCCTTAATCCTAATGAAGTTACTTGTAGCGTACTTGAAATGTATTCCTCACTTAGCTAGTCATTTTATACAAAGATATAACATAACTGAAAGTTAACTTAATAAAATTTATATAAACTAGCTACTGCCAGGAAGTAATCTGGAAGCCTTCTTGCTCCTGCAAATCACTTTATTAAAAAACATGCATTTTAATTGCTTCTTGTCATTTCTCTTTCCCTCTTACTCAGACCTATTTCAGCTAAATCAATAATATGTTTTAAGAGTCCCAGGTTTAAAATTAGCCAGTCATTACGAGTTCTCCACTTTTACAAATATAATTGCAGAGAATGTTGTGTTATGTTCACCATACTTAATGGCTACAGACAGTTGATGCACATCCAAGTCACTTAACAGTAATGTTTATACTAATACATCATCAAACTACAGATGTCTAAGTCAAGAGGCACAGAAAATATTCCAGGCACAAACAACATGCACCATTGCAAAGGATTAACTTTTCCACAGTAACAGTCATAATACTTTTCTCCACATCATCTGCCACCAGAAAACAAGATCTTTATTCCATTTAAACACAGTAACATTAGACATTTAATATACTGTAAGTTTACACCTACAGAAAATCAGGTCTAAACCAATTAGAGAAAAATCTAAGAAATGACACACTATTTGATCAGCATCCTCAAATTCCTGCACTTCACTCTCTTCGTATAAGTATTATTGAAAGACTGAGTGACTTGGGTCTTTTTAGTCTGGAGAAGAGAAGGCTGAGGGGGGGATCTGATCAATGTCTATAAATACTTAAATGAGAATAATAGTCCAAACCATCTTACTAAAAAATTGCAACCTATGACATTTAAAACCTGTTTTAGTCCATAAACAGTAACTGTGGAGCTTGCTGTGATGATTATCCAGCTATTTCTCTAGGTGAAACCAAGTTAGTAAAGTAAGTTCTGATCTGCCCTTTCAAAAATGGCTTGGCATCAATTACAGCTATTACATTCTGGTTTCCAATTTCTTCTGCAGGTAACTACCACATTTGACCTACTCTTGTGAAGTTTCCACAGTGATAAATTACTAAACTTCATTCTCTTTCTCATACTCCTGGGAAAGGCAGCTATTAAGAATGCCACATTTATCTAAACATAAGATCTGAAGACCAAAGATATATATTTTTTTTATTAAGATGCATTTTTACTCCTTTGGTGAGTTGCCCAAAAAGCAGAACAAACCTCCACAGCACATCTCTGTGATGGAGAAATCAAGAATATTTGTTGAAGAAAGTTATTTGAAAACTTAAGAAACTGAACTTGCTTGCACATTTATTTATTTTCATATTGATAGAGAAAGAATTGATATTTTTAAAAGAACAGAATAAAAACTAAGCCATTTAAAACTAATCAAGGATATGCTGTTAAGAAAGTCTTGCATATGGTACCTAGCCTTTATCTTAGCCTGCAGAAAAGCTTTTCTTCATTATTTGCCAATGCACTGGGCCATTTGGTTAAAAGACCACAGAAAAAGATTATACCGATAAAATTTACATACTCTCAAAAAGATTCCATCAAACATTTGACAAGAAGAGATTGTCATATGCCAGATGAGCAATATTTACGGGAAAATATAACATGAGGCTAAAATGAACTTCAGTAGCAAATTTCTATATCATTACATTTTGAACTTGACCATTCCATAACATAAGAACTGAATCATAGTCATCAGAACAAAATTCTCCAAAGAGAGGAAAAAGAACCTAAATTACCTTTTCATATCCATCTCTTTTCCATTTATTCAAAGAGGGTATTGGTATTTGGCTCTAGACAAAAAGTGTAAATAAAAACCACTAATAGCAGCAGCTACCTACACAAATTAATGCAACAAGTAGGATGAAGACACTGTTTGCTACCACTAACTATTAATGAAATAAAAGCCTAAACAGGTGGGTTTGCATGTGAAGATAATCAGGATGCAATTCCTGCACAGCAGCTAAAGTGGTATTACAGTTATGGAGTAACTGTTCCGGTTACTGCACTCTCTCACAAACTATTCTTCCAGAGAAAACATCCTTTTTTATCCTAAATGACAATTTACAAGCTCATTTGGTTAAGACTATCACATTAGAATGATTTCTGTAGGTAGGCCACTTCTTATGGTTTCAGGGGAAGTAATACAACTTCCTTATTAGGATCTAAGTCAAAGGAAATACAATGTATGTTGATGATGCTGCATGTAAATTTACATTTCTAACTAAATTACACACAGAAGTTCGAAAAATTATTTCCTGCAGGTAGCAGTTTTCCAGAGCTATAACAAAGTAGTCTCCCTTATTTTAGGGGGCAAAACAAGAAGCAAAGAGATATGAAAACCAAGACGTGAGTAGTATTAACTCGGTATTTGATTTACCTACTACGCTATCTACTAGGCTCTAAATAAAATAACTGCTACAAGGCTAAGGGTGAAGACATCTTAGTATGGAGGTATAAATTAAAACCTACAAGGTGAAAAGAGATGAAATGGAGGAAGAAAAGAGTGAATTAAGCAGCTGGTGAAAGGCAAGCTGGAGAACTGCAGATTGGAGGCCCTTCGCACTGCTAAGGCACCTATGGAACCGCACAAGCCCAATTATGGTAGAACAAAAATTGTTCAAGCTACTTCTTAGAATATTGATTGTATCAAAGTACATGTAACAGGATTAATATTTGAATATCTAGCTGAAAATAAAAATGCAGCCATGAATTTTACTGAATATACATGGAACAACTCCCAAATGCATGGTTTCTAAACAGAATGTACAGATACTCAACTGAGGAGAGCTTTGTGTCACACTAACTAGCAACAGGATTTTGAAACAGATGAAATAACAGTAGTTTCCAAATGAAATAAAATGCCTGATTCCACCTATTCCTTGTATTCAGAATTTTGCTTTACAGAAAAGAATAACCCAAATCCATAAAATTACTTTTTATACACTTCCAGCTTTTCTCTAAGTGTTTGATGTAAGACACATTACCTTGAAACTCTAATCTTATATTGTGTAACATTTAGATCTAAAGATTTGAATAAAATTCCCTCTGATCCTGTTCCCTAAACGGCATTATTTGTTATGTCAGGAATTATAATGTTCTTAAGGAGGGTTACAATTAGCTGTAGTAAAACAGCACCTATATGATATTCTCTGTATTTAATTTCACGCTCACATAGGTTGAAACATAATCTTGATTATGGCTTTCAAAAGCATACAAACAACTTCACCGGATCAGTTCATGTCGGCACTGGAGAACCTTCCAGCTGATCAGAACTGCCCTCTCAGCCTCATCTCCCCAGCTCTATTTTCTGGTGCATTTCAGCTTCTGCCACCACGTTTTCCCATGAGAGTAGCTGCCTTCCTCCCAGGCAATTCCACAATCCTGGGTAAGTTAAAACACTAGAAACTACCACGATGAGCCCAGTGAAAATGAGCACAGCAAAATTCCATGTTTATCAACACCCATAAAACATATGTCCTCGTAAGAATCAAGTGTGAAAATGCATTTGGCCATGAAGTTAACAGAATACCCAAAATATCCAGAATTTTTATTGTAATTGAGGTCTAAATATCAAATGCTTGAAAGAGTCTCCACTCTTTCAGAGCAACGTCAGTCAGAACGCAAGTCTCATCCACATTTTCAGGTAAGTAACTCTGGAAGAACTCTTGTGTTGCAGAGCAAGATTTTCTGCGCTTGGGGGGAAAACAGATGTTTCACATCTTACCTACAGCTTTTTTCATAAACATAGTTCAGCTCACTCTGTCCAGAACCTGGTTTGACTGAACATGAGTCAGTTAGGAACTGGAAGATACGCAGCCAAAGAAGTATAGCACTAGGCATAGAGTAAGCACTGTTGATAGAAAGGATTTATTAGCTGAAGCATAGTGTGATACCCAATATGCTACAGGGCCTCCAATTCAGACCTGGACGATATATTCTCATTTTAGGAGCTCAGACAATAAATCAAAATCCACCTGCAGATGAGATGATAAAACACTTTAAATTGGCCATTCAGACCAAATCCAAAAATGCGAGCAGGGAAGCTCAGTACTGACAAAAGGCAGTCCATTGTTGTGAATTAATTAAGTCTAGTAAGTAGTGCCAGTCTTAACAGCCATTGCTCTTAACTCAGTGCTGAAACACTCTCCATTTGGCAGAAGCTGTCATGAGGACTACGGCACCAGCTCTTGATTGCCAAAGGATCCCAAAAAAAGTACAAATAAATAAGGCACCTGAAATAAAGATGGTCTTTGGTCTAAACCCCATGCTTGACCTACCTCATTTGTTCTCGTGAAGGAGGAAAACTAGACATGCAAGAATTCACAAGAGCAAAATTGAAGTAACCCGAATTATCCTGAATCCAAAGGTATCCTGAATTTGTGGCACTTCACCATGTGGCTAAATGTTGGTTCCAACCTCCTCCTCCCTTCACGTTTTCACCTCAGCAAGTCTTTACATAAGCCCACCTTGTATTTTTCTCCATTACTTTAACCCAGTCTCCTTCCTCTCTTCTTTTCCCTTCACTTTCCATACAGCTGATGTTCTCCTACATAAGCCCGATTCAATACTAACATTTTCTGCTTTCTTATCATAATGTGACTATGGAAGTAACCCCCTGCTGCTGTTCTATTTGCAGAGAGCACTTCTTTGGTATTACCATGAGAAACCAAAGAAATTTTTAGACTTGACAGTGATCTCAGGGTATCCCCACCCTCAATGGGTTCATCTACCATTGCCTTCTGAGCTACAACACTTGCTCAGAGGGAACTCCTTTTGTTTGAAGTATTTCCAACGTGAGTACACTGGAACACTCCGAATGCAGGTAACAGATACATACAAATGGTATCTGCTGTTGATGCTCACCGACCATATTAATGACTCAAATATAGTCTGACAAAATGATGAAAAACTATCAGAGATTTTTCGTCTCAAGAGATACCGACACATCCTAACCATAGCAACAGGATTTTGCTGTAGTTGAGTAAAAAGGCCAACGATGGCCATGGATCGGTCCTCGGGGAAAGAAGCCCTCATGACTGCAGAGTCTATTACTGTGCACACAAGCTCTGTTTATCATGTTGATGTCAACTTTAATTTTTATTTTTTCATCTTTAGACAAGAGAGAAGGACAGAGGAAGTGCAGTTTATACAGCAGACTGTACCTGCTGCAACTACCCTTGATGAGACATTTGTTTGGGCATAAGTAGACCATCATCTCTTGTTTACTAAGTGACACTGAAAAAAGTTTGGAGACAACAGTGCTTTTCACAAACAGACAGTGAATCTATCCAAAATTTTTGCCACCAATAAAAAGAATTTAATGCTTCTTTCTTGTCAAATAAAATGGCAGAAAAAAGAGAAGTACTTGAAGTTGTAAAATACGTTGAATTAAATTGCAGCTACTACTGTGATAATCCTGAATGTAAAATACCAGATGAGATGAATGAATTGAATTTATTCAAATCTGGGGCGGGATGGTTAGCAAATTTATTTTTCCTGTGGCTCTGGAGAATAGGTTTAGTAAAATATTTTCTTCACGTTCTGAAGTACAATCCTCTCTAGGGCACAATAGAGTGTTCATTTCTTGATGGAGCAATTCACGGAAGAGGAAGAGGGCTCATGAGCAGAAATAGTGCTGAACGTTGAACTAACTATTTATAAAACCCAAAACCACTTAAAAGAATATAAACAATGCCAAACTGGGCAGGGAGAGAAAGTTAAGAGCATTTAGACCCAGACTAATCAAAAAGTTCAGGCTTTCATCCAAATCCCGACCATAATCAAATTTTGCTAGGCATGTATCAATGACCAAAAATCCAGCCCCCTCTCATTTTTTTGAAACCAACTCTACTTTTATTATCCTCTTTATCTCAAAGGAAAATGCAATTCTAGGCCAGAAAGGCAATAAAAAAATGCCTTGCTGACCTGGCAAAGGTTAATTTGGCCCTTGGCTCCAATCTGAACAGACTTCAGGAAATGTGACTGGCGTTCTGATACTTATCTCATCAATGTCACAGACTCACTGAATCTTCATGGTTGGAAAGGACCTCTGAGATCACGGAGTCCAACCATAAACACACAAAAGGCCCGCAATGATCTCAGCCACTAGAGCATGCCCTGAAGTGCCACATCCATACGCTTCTTCAATACCTCCAGGGATGAATGTCAATTAATGTATATGAATGCCAATGATGTCAATTAATTATAAAAAAAAAAATATTATTTTGATTTAAAAAAATTGGGAAGAAAAAGAGCTTTAGTATTCTCTTTTGGAGGCTCAAAAGTTATTAGAAAAAGAGACACAGAATCGTAGAATGGTAGAGTTCCAACCCCACTACCATGGGCAGGGACACCTCCCACTAGACCAGGGTGTTCAAAGCCCCATCTAGCCTGGCCCTGAACACCTCCAGGGATGGGGCACCCACAACTTCTCCACCTCTTTTTTTTTTTTTTCTTCTTTAGATGACTTGCCTTGTTTAACCATGACAATACTGAACGAGAACTCAGGGCCACAAAATTTACAAGTACAGGATTGAATTCCATAATAGGACAGTGTGAAAGTAGAACATCTAACTTGGATTACATGTTTATGCCTAAAATCTCATTCCTAAATTCACATTTAGCCAACCAAAAAGAAGGAATCTAAATTTCAGTTGTACTCCACAGATTCAACGGCCCCACTAACTTCAGCGGGATCCAGATTTATTTGAACATTTAAAAGAAAAACAATGCAACTTGTTCTAAGGGCTTAAACTTAGAATAGATTTAAGACTTTAGGGTAAAAGGAATTTAAGCTTAAAGTATCAACAATATAAAGTTTATCTCAATTAACAGCATACTTTCATACTAGAAGAGCAGAGCCTGAGAACTGCATGGAAAAATCCAATTAAGGCTGTATTTCATTTTAATACACTGCTGACTGAATCAGAAAAGATACACTAAAGACAGTGTATTAAATTAGATTAGCTCTACATACCATATTTTAGCACTTCCTACCATTTACTGATAATGCAGGAACAGAGTAGCTCCATGAGATTACTTAAATCTCTCCAGTTTCTGCAGCTGAATCTCCAGAACTACAGCTCATGTTTAGTATGCAGAGCCACAATCTCCTGACCATACAAGTTCCAAAACAAATAAATAAGTCCGCTGAGGGCCTTATAAATTATAAATCAGCCTTCAGTCTGCCACACAACTGGCCAGTAATCAATGTCTGTGTTTAACAGCTCAAACCAAGATTTAAAAAAAAAAAAACAAAAAACAAAAAAAAACCATACACAATATGCTTTCAAAGTTTTCATCACCCAACTATTTCTTGATTTGGTCTTTTGTCCAGTCAGGGTCATGCAGCATTTCTTAATCCCTGAAAACTTATTCCAAAGAAACCTTGGACATTATGTTGAAGCAAGATATTTTGAATAATTCTCCTTTTCACTTTGTGACAAAGAGGAACCACCAATGAATTACCGGTACCTGATGGCAACCACCGAGACTTTAAGGACCAAATTCCCACAGATCAGGCTGATCTCTAAGCCTCAAATCCATAACATGTGGCATGGACTAAGAATGTGTTTATTCCATCACTGATAAGAACTAGACTAAACCAAATAATCTCACCTTCCAAGCATGAAAACCAGCACGGAATCCCTAGCTTAGAAGTAATACATGGTTTTCTGAGAGATTATGCTATTTGTTTAAATCTCTCTCTGCGGCTTTTGCATTAAGACACAGACTAGTTGAATATCTAAACACACTGCAGTGTTACACCAAAAATAACAGATTCAGCCTTAAAACAGACTATTTCACATACCAGTATAACCACAGCAATGCAGAGCTAAGCAGGGGCTAACACTCTGCCACATAAATGCACTCTAGAAAGACCAAGGTTTTAGACAATGCCCAGTAGCGAACAGCAGAAAAGAGTAATGTCTGAACAGCATCTACACTGTGATATTCTACTCAGCTTGAGGGTATAAGCAAGCTTGACGATAAGGTCGTAAAGCAATTTTTATACTGAATTTATGAGATCATTATAACAGTCATTTCCAGCAGCCATTGAGTGGTTTATTAGAAGACAGCCTGTAGCAAAATTGGAAACATAGACTGCAGAGACGTTCAACTGCAACACCCAAAACCGAAGCACAAAAACTGTATGGCAAACAAGTGGGGAGGGAAGGTTTAAGCATTAAGACTTACAAATACCTGAACAAGGACGTTTCACAATCATCAACAAGAAAAGCATTGATTTACATTGACTTTCATCTGCAAAAATTCCCCTTTATTTGAAGACCAGCTTATGCCCAGCACACAGGATTGAAAAATAACTACCCCTGAATATTCACAACAGACAACTATTGATTATCATGAAGAAATGACAGCAGAGCATTTTCACCACACACAGAGTGTGTGTGTTTTCTTAATTTGAAAACTCTCTCTTGATTCTTAGTCTCTGTAAAGCCACTTTAATTGACTATTGCAAGATTAGCCCATAAACATAACCAAGCGACCATCCCAAATGGCACCGTGCAGGACACAGGCAACAGCCCACAAGCAATGACTTGTTCTGCAGCAACAGAGACAAACCAAAGTAGCTTTTAAGGAGATTCTAGGGAACTCAAAACCGTTCATAAATATCAAATATTTTGAGACTCAGGTTCAAAGAGAACCTTGGATCGTCTCTTCCGTATATATCCCAGCTTGATACATTTTAGACAATAACATCCTTACTGAGCAAAAGCCTTTGTATTTGACAACAAATGTATATATTCATCTATTCTGAAAGACACCCAAACTAAAACCAACCAAGTCTAAAACAACAATACAGTGAATACCTCAGAACCCAGCCAAGCAAAGTGGACCAGAACACATTCTAATTATATCTTTAAATGCTTAGTTGACTCAGTTATTTACAATAGCTGCCTGATATTTTATTTGGAATTTGTCTAGCTTTTAGACTATTACTGGTGGTTCTTACGTTTCTTCCTACTGAAGAGCACCAAAGTAGGGAGAAGCAGCAAACAGAAATAAACAGTCAGTATTAACCAGAAGAAGTAGACAGGAGGGGAAAAGCTGGATATAATACCTTATCACAGAATGGCTAGAGTCAGATGTAAGGTAGTCATCTAAAGAGATAAACACAATCTCTTCAGTAACAGTGGATTAATTTCTTCTGATTATTCACCCAGTACCAACTATGTCTGTCCATATATCTGGAAACTTCATTTTATGTGGATAGGCCAGCGAATCAAAAAATACTTCTAAGATATTCTAAATAGTTCTAATCTTCATAAATATTTTAATTCCAGGAAGATCAAATGATTTGTTTATAGTAGTTTAACTGGGACACACTGGAACAAGATTATTATTTATGACTATATTAAATGGTAAAAATAAAGGGAAGTCATAGAAATGGACATTTGTTAAAATGGAATGAGCCATGACAGTAAATGGCCCTACAGATGGTGATACCTTAACTGTGGTTTTCTCTCTCCTCAACTACAATAGACCAATTGCATGAATATTGTAAAAATATAAATCATATTTTTCTTATCATAGATGTTGTCTGCAAATACAGGACAAGAATGATAATAATTTAAGTAATTAGGAGTGTAATTTTGTATACTTGCTCTAGAGCTTTATCCTGATGGCTTTTTTAATACCCTGCTCTTCCACCCTCCCTCCACCCCTATAAATCATCTCTTCTAACCATTAGCAAAAAGTGCAAGGTTAGTGATTAAGCCGGTTTTATAACAGATGTTAACACAGTAAATTGCTAATTTCAGGCACTCTATGGGAGCTGTACAGTGATCATACAAATGAGGCTCAGCACACAGATAAATTTACTGAGCAAGGAATCCGTTGATGCTGTTGGAATATGTATCATCTATTGGACATAGTTTTGATCACCTCTAAGATCCTTCCATCACAAGGTTATTGTGAACCTGCAACTTCGTGGTTGCCAGGACAACTGGCTGACAATCAAAAAGTGCACCAAAAGGTTTTTTTCATGTATTTGGTGCAAAGAAATTCTGCATTTCTGGATTATTTAGTCCAATTTTGAAGTAACAATCCCCTTGCTTTATTAAGTCAGAAGTACCTGTGGGTCAGACATTCTACACAAAGTTCTGAATTTAAAAATTAATTTTATATACTTAAATATCAAATTGTTTCCTCAGTAATGCCAGTTTATATTTACGACCAACTGGAAAATACCTTGCTATGTCATAAAATATAAAGCAAGGCTTTACTAATTTTTTATCACCTTTCATGTGCTGTCATCATCCTCTTTGTACTGCAGAATCAAATGATGATGAATTAGCAGTGCTAATGGTCCAAAAGAAACACACTTTAAAATTAATAGCTTCACCTGTTTATTGATCAGATAGAATTGTAAATAATCTCACTGGGAAGAAAGCAAATTCACATGCAAAGTGAGTTACTGAGAAAAGCAAAGCTTTGCTTCTCAGCCAAAGACATGCTAAGCCAAATACTGCATTGTACAACACTCGATCTAAATTCTGAATAAATTAATTAATGCAGAACACAGATCCATGTAAGAATCTTATCAAATGCTACAAGGCATGCAAAATATTCACTACAGTTACGGGAGAGACCAATGAAGTGCTACAGAACATTTTTTACAATCTTGGTCATTTTAATTTTTAATTATCTCTCCTGCAACTCTGGCCAGTATGAAGCTGTTCTTATTTCACTGCTCAAAACAAGAAGGTTACATCATCAACAGGTAAAATCTTCAACAGAGAAACAAAGAGTGGCTCGCTTCAGGGAAGCTGCTCTCTCAGGAAGCACAGTGCAGCTTCTACCTACACAATCATTCTTTCATCCTGCTACTTTTATTTACTTTTCTTTTGGCTCTCTCAACTACTCTGTTTTATTACTTCTACAAACAGCTCCAAAAGTCTTACTACTGGAAGGTGTGAAGATAAGACTTTGAACCCAAAATGTTTAAAAGGTGCAATTCTTTCTGTACAGTTTAATATAAGGAAACCAAAAATTTCTACAGAAGCCCCTTCCTACAGAGCACATAGCCTAAGAAAGCAACATGAGGTGCAGAACTGACAGTTCCTCGAGTACACAGGACTGAGAACCAACTCTTTACAATTTCTACTATCAGTGTGATCTTGTTTCACCTTTTTGTTTGTTTCTTCTAATATAATGATCCAAACACAGAACATCAAGATGTTCTGAAAAAAAAAAACCAAAAACCCTCCAAAGGGAAATATTTATGAGACAAAGAAAACTTTATTTTTTAATCCTGCAAAAAATCATAACAGAGTACAATGAAACTCACAGCTTTCAACTTATTTTGATGTCACTCACTCACCTTCACATGACTGAAGTCACCAACCTTGCTGCTTTCTTGGGGATTAAGAGGTTTAGTCTCTACTCTTGGTTTGACAACCTGCCGGAAAGGGCTGGAGAGTGGAAGTCCACTAACACTGATTCCATCTAGAAACAGAAGAAATCAAATTATTTTTGCTTGTCTAATATTATGTTTTATTCCAACAAATCTATATTTGTATTATCAAAAGGAGAGAAAATATGGAAAAAGAAATATTGCCATTTTTCACAAAAAGGTAAAGATTATTTTACTATATTTTTCTCTAGAAGCCAAGACCCAAACAGGAATACACCTAAAACTCAGTGAAAGTCACAGGAAAGGAAGGTAACTTCATTTCAAGTATCACAGAAGAGATGTCAGAGTTAATAATATAAAATTAGTTTTAGTATTTATGACATTAGAAAAGAACAAAGATAAAAGTTTGTGCTTTTCCATGATAGTGACCCTGTCAACTGCTTAATATCTTTAAACTATCTTCCCGTATGAGGTGTGAGGATTTCTTTTTAGAATATATAGTGTGGAAAAGGATTGAAAATAGAGAAACCATGTTTAATACCATCTACTGATGTAAAAATCTATAAAATATTTGTCATGGCTAACAAAGACAGAATGGAAACCAAGACTTACATTGCAATAGTCAACAAACACCTTAACAGAAACCGATATCCTTAGAGGAATGTCCTCAGTATTTCCTAGAAGTCTGTGTGCTGGGATATAGTATAGCAATAAAAGACAATATGACAACTTCGTAGCATTTTGTATTGCAGACAAGTTAGCGTAACTCGAAGGTAAATAAATACACTGCAGCATATTTGGGTTTCTCACCCTACCAAAGCTACGTTCTAAGCACAAACCATTAAAACCTGTGAAAATTACCATTGAATCAAAAAGTCAAGGGAACCAGAAAATGAAAATAACGATGTTTTAATGTACATTAAAACTAGATTCACAATTTATTATTAACAACTCACTACTATTTAGATTTATACCCAAAGTCCAAAGAAGAACAGGATTTTGTTCCTTTAGGCTATACCAAAAAACTGCAGTCCACAAACACCAATTAAATACAAGGAAAATCTCATATATCGCAGCAGACAATTGTATCTAAAGATACCAGAAACACCACTTACTACACAAAAACAAAACATATTTCTTTTTTGAAATTGCTTCTATCAAATTATATTTTCTAATATTATGTTCCAATTCCACGGATGACCTCAAAGCTGGACCCGTTGACACATTCCTCAAAAGAAGAAACTAGAAGAACAAGATGAAGCATGAAATGGTTTTACTTCAGTAAAATCCAACTTCACAGGTATCCAAATGAGAAAACAAAAGACATATTCCCATATTCCTTTACTTCCACTTTCCTTCACTAACTAGTTTTAAAGTGTATCTTATTTCAGCCTTAATGGTTCAACACTATGATAAACATCAGATTTGAAGATTCCTATTAAGGAGGTTTAACAGTCAAAAAAAAAAGACAGACTTACAATTTCTTAATTGACAATTAATTCACATGAAAAATAAAAATGAAGTGAAAAGACTGCTATTTCTCAAAAAATTAATATTTCCACCCCCCAACCATCATCAAAACTATCTGCTCAATCCAACTAGACCATTCCAGATTTTCTACAAGGTCAATAACCTACGGCAAAAGATGGATTCACATACATTGATGCACTTCATGTGGGCAAAGCCTGACATGGAATGTAACTCTACCTCAAACTAATCAAAACTTATCACGCCTAAGTTAGTTTACCCCTGTGCAAACACTGCTTTGGACTGTTCAGTAGCAAATTTCTTATTAGGTTACTGTTAAGGATCAGACATTACAGTGACCTGCACAGGTTTATCAGAGAAATACATGATGTAATACCTGTTCCAACTTTTAGATGGCATCATAGCTAAGAACAACCAAGATAAGGCATCGTGATGTCTCAAATCCAAGCAATAGTAGTTCCCGTTACACATCCCAAAGGTTTGCATTTTGATTATTAGTTCGTATGATAATCCATGCATTTTCATAGAACTGTTTGGGTTGGAAGGAACCTTTAAAGATCATCTAGGCCAAACCTCTCTCCACCATTTTTTTCCACTTTCACTGTTGCTTTTTTCCAGGTTGACTAGTTAATGATTTATACACTGAAACAAAAACAAACAAACAAAAACCGCAATAAAACAAACAAACGAAACAACCCTGAGAGCTACCAGAACACGAAGGGAACATGTCCACATCGTACTACTCTGAAACAAATGCAGCACTAGTCTGGTTTTCCTTATTCTTAGAATTCCTCTTTTAATCTCTATGAACGCTGAAACTAAGAGTATTTATTAATATTAATTATTACAACATATTTGTTCCACAAGGGCCCACTGCAGAAAAATCAATCAGCAGCATCTAACTGATAAAAAATCAGGTGTTAAGCCTGAATAGGTTAGCAAATGGGAAGACAATCCATGAGTTATTACATGACTACCCTGGAAAACACATCAGCTAAACTGAGTAATTTTTGTTAACGTTCAACTGAAATCAAGAAAACCTTTTCTCTTATAACTACATTAAATCATGCACTAATTTAGCCCATGAAAATCAGGGAAAAGGAAGGGAGATGAGAGCCCTAAAGAATTCTGTATGGACTCATAGGAATTTTATTTCTTACTTGCACAAGAAACAACAAGGTATCAAACCACTCCTAGATCAGCTCTTAGCACCTCTTAAAAGGCAACTCCTATTAAAGCAGCCACATTTACTAGCCTAAGATTTGAGGCAATAATACACCAAAAAGTTCAAGACAGCTTGCCAACAGAACTGATCATAAAACTATTTGACAGCAGGCTTTGAAATCCACCCTTTTTAATTAAAATTAAAAGGTTTACCTGAGCAAAAATAATTCCTTTCAAACTGATGAGTGATTCTCACCAGTTCTATCTTTAAAACAAAAGCTGACACTGATTGGTGCATAAAATTGCAAATAAAAACACAAAAAGAGCCAAGCATGAAAAATTGCATGGCGTTAGTCAGATTTGCCATTTTGTAAGGCACAAGTTTTCCTTTATTTGAGAAAGGAGTAGATAATACCTAAAGCAACATCGTGGACATCCAATGCCTTTCTTAATTGTTAATCTTTAAAAAAAAAAAAAAAAAAAAAAAAAAAGAGACAAAGACTGGTTTAAACCTTTTCTCTGTAGAAGAGAGAATTTTTTTAATCTCCACATTGTACCAGCAGAAGGAGGTACGACGGCAAAGCAAACATTAATTCTGCTTCAGGCTAAGAGGAAAGTCTGAGGCAACCAACGAGCAGCCGAACTTCGTTACAAATCTGTGGCGCAGAACACAGAGCCCCGCGCCAGGCACCTTCTTATACTTCAAACGACTCACCCCTTCACAACTTCGTGAAAGGGCACAACTCTTCTAGTAGAGAAAAAAAAAATAATAATGTTCTGCTGCTAGCAATTTCTAAAAAATTATTTAGCTTTTTCTCTTCTTTGACCAAAGTTGGTCAGATGTTGCCCAGCTTCTCTGAGATACATGAGAGCAGAGAATCACATTCTGTTGGAGGCCGTGGTAGGTTTGCACAACTTACCGATGGCAGAAGAAAACATATAACTGAAAAATTTACAGCACCAATGAAGCAGTTCGCCACAAGTTTTAAATTACTTGACATTTATGTTTTTTTCAGTCTTCATATTTTTTATTTTCTGTCATGAACTTTAGAGATTTGGAGATGCTAAATCCTCCACAGTCATCTTTCGTCAATCCATGCTGTCAAACAGCTTGAGCAGCCTTTCGCTATAAAAAGAACAATTGTCTTTCTACTTTGTCCAGAAATCTTCCTAATTTCTAGAATCCACATTGAATATTTCCATGGTAACAGCACATGACCAACACTTTTTTCCATGGTAACTGCAAAAACACAGCTTGCCTTTCCAACGGCGCAGTCACTGCTGTCACAACAGAGCAAAGTCTCTTACCGCCATTTCCTCTCTCCTCTCAAACGCTAAGTAAATTGTCAATTTAACTTCATTAGCCACTTGCACAGCACGCTGCGCAGAAGAATCCCACACAACTTCATATTTGAATGAGGGAAAGTTTAATAAGGGAGTTAAACCCATCGATTTACAACCCAATGACTAAGCACTGAAGAAAGCGCTGGCATGGGACGGCTTCCACCCCGTTCTCAGACATGGCTCCCTCATAACCCTGCGTTGTACGACCAGCACTGACCTGATCCAGGTGACAAAAATACAGACTCTTTTCCACAGGTACATCACAAACTACTGTCATCTCACACTCTGCAGCAAGGAAACCCTTAAATAACCTCACCACTGAGGCCAGGACAGCACAGAAGTTTGTGTTCCAAGGCAGTCTGCAGATAACTGACGATGCGATGTCACTCAAGATACAAAGCAGCATAAGATTTTGGTCTGAACTGCTTCTTCTCTGAGAAGAAATACTTATAACCCAATAGCAGCACTAACCTCCATATTGCTGTTTTCTCAACATACATAGTTGAGAGAGGTGATTCTGGCCCTCTGCTCTGCTCTGGTGAGAGCATCTGCAGTGCTGTGTCCAGCTTTGGAGTCACAACGTAAGGAGGACAAAGACCTGTTGGATCAGGTCCAGAGGAGGCCACGGAGATGATCAGAGGGTTGGAGCACCTCTGCTGTGGGGACAGGCTGAGAGAGTTGGGGTTGTTCAGCCTGGAGAGAAGGCTCCAGGGAGACCTCACAGCAGCCTTCCAGTACCTAAAGGGGGCCTACAGGAGAGATTGGGAAGGACTTTTTACAAGGGTGTGTAGAGACAGGATGAGGGATAATGGCTTCAACCTGGAAGGAGAGGCGATTTAGATTAGATATAAGAAAGAAATTCTTTCCTGTGAGGGTGGTGAGACACTGGAATAGGTTGCCCAGAGAAGCTGTGGATGCCCCATCCCTGGAGGTGTTCAAGGCCAGGCTGGATGGGGCTTT
>JAOQGH010000012.1:148584277-148595821 GCA_025769975.1 Gallinago jamesoni
TTAAAAGCAATACAGAAAAATTAAAGTAGCAAGTAAAAATGCCAATGTACTTAGCATCTCTAATAATACTTTCAGAGTACATATTCAGAGGATATAGCACCCAAAGATACCAAAGCTCTAAAGAAACACTAACGGATTCTACTCCTTTATCATCACCAAATGAGAAAAGGCTGAACTGCTTCCAGGCTTCAGTAACAAAACCTTTCAAAGAACCTGTAGGCAGAAATAACAAGGTAAAAATGTTGTTCATAGATTTCGTTCTCATGTGGTCCCAAATAAGTTAGGTACAGGTGAAAAAACAGAGGCCTAAACCCCAAATCTGCTCAATGTCAATACCAAGAACTATGTTATCTTCTTATATAGAGTATTTTGTATGTTATTTAATCTGAAAAACTGCTTGGCAAGTGCAGCTGCAGAGTGCCTTTAAAGCTATTGGAGACAAGGCAAATGAAGGAAATAATACATATCTGCATATTCAGAAGTTGCAAAAATGAAATCAACAGAACTGGCACTAACTACAGGAGCTAGCTTTTCAAATATTGACTTTGCTAATTATTTTTCAAGTTATATTGATTAAATTGATCAAGTTCCTTCTCATTTCCATGCCTCTGATTTCTCTCCTAGAAACCTGTCAACATGTAAAAGCTAACTTTCCAAAGTTCAATTTAAATTTTGAATCAACTATACCCTTTCCCTACAATGTAATAGATAATGAGTTGAATCATGATTTCAGGAAAGTTCTTATAAAATAAGCAAGAAATAAGCCATTAAGAACTTCCGTGGATAAAGAAAAGTCATCTCCAGGGCGCATGAGGACCAAGGGTTCAAGCGATCTGTACGTAACACAGTAGCATCTGCTCCAGAAACAGTGACGTCATCCTAAAGTTAGTGTCAAATCTGCTCCCCTACCATCTCTCCCACAGTGAATTTGTAGCACAAATCTGTTTGGTACAGAATTACTTTCCTATCAAGGGCATTTTCTCAAAGCTTTCACTCCTTGGCAACCCTGTTTTCACCATAATACCAGGGTGTGGCCTTCCTCCACCAGCAGCTATTTCAAAAAAATTCTCAAGTAAACTTTATTATAGCAACACTGGGTTTTGCGCACTTAAATTCTAAAATATTTTTAGAATTCACATATTTTACATGAGGAAGGTTTAAAATACAAAGAAGTCCTTTAATCCTTACTAATAGTTAATATAATTTGTCTATATGCATTTACAAGGTAACTCACAGAAGTCAGTCCCATTCAACATGAATAAGCTTTGCACATCGTTTTTTTTGTCTTTTTTCCTATATTGAAAATATTTATTTTTAAATAAATTAATTAGTCTGATAATGCATACTTGCAACTGGATGCTGGGAAACAGTCCAAATAATAATAACGATTTTTTTTCAATACAGGAATATCTTGTTTTGTCAAGTTAATTCAATCAGTGTAAATGTATCAGGCAATTGAAAAAATACAGAGTATAACAATTATTCCAGTGAGACTGTGTGTTTATTATAAAAAGGAAATCCTTATTACAAGTATCTGGTACTTGTAATTCCAGATAATTCTAATACAAGCAAACACAGGGTTGGGTTTTTTATTCAAAAGAAACAATGAGTTTAAGCACATGAAACTTTCTCTACAGTACAAATATTAGGAGGGATTATGCCTTACATTTCAGTACATCATTGCTGGCAAAACTGCAGTCAGCCACCATTAAGAATTCTACAGTCTTGGACAGTGATCAACTATAGTTGATATAGGATAGTGATTATCATAGGATAATGATCAACTTAATGGTGTTTCTCTTTAAAACCCACTGATGTTTGCAAACTATTTTTCTTTGTAAGAAAAGGATACAAAGAGACACATCAAAAACACTCTGTCAAAAAAGATTTAAAACATAGCAGGGCAAGGTTTCATGATGGGAAAGTCTGGTTTGTCATAAAAATTCACTCTTCAATCCATACAGCTCACTGAACTGTTTGTTGCCTTTGCATCGCAAGACACAAATATGAAAATACACAGCCACTTCACATGTATTTTAAAACGAGTGGCACAACAATTGGATAAGTGTTTCTCAAAAGTACATACAACCCCTCTAAGCAAGAAGAAACTGAAAGCTTACCATCGCTGAGATCCTGCAGGAGGTTTTCTTGGCATGAGAAGTCCAGCTTCACTTTAATGTTTACAATAAATGTTGCAATTTTTCCAGGTTTTAGAGGAAACTGGGAGAGGGTATCTTCCAACTTCCAACTCAAGAAGTCCCCATACAGCTTCTCTGCATTAAAATAAGGAAAAAATTCATAAGCATAACCCCTGTGTTAAGGAAGTTTAAGTTTATACTATCGTAGAGGGTATTAATCGATTTGTCATTTTCTGTTTATATCCTGGAACATCCAGAATTTAGGCATTAAAAATGAATGTAACAATAGAAAGACATCAGAGGGGTTACTGACATGGACCTGGGAGCATGTAGATCACAAAGCTCAAAATATGAACCTAAGTGAAGAACAACACTACCACAAGAAAAATATTGCACGATAGGCAGCATTAAATATATACTTTAAATACTGGAGAACACAGCTTGAAAGGAACCTAAAACTTCATACAGTTTTTAATCATACAGAGCCCAACTCAAGAAATGGCACATGAATGCAAAAAAAAAAAAAAAAGACTTCATCAAAATATTACACTGAAATAAATCAATTATAATTCTGAAACACAAGGGAGAAGGCTGGGAAGACCATTGCCCTTCATTTTTTAATAAAATTAAGCCCTTTCTCAAAACTGAGAAGCATAAAGTATATAAGACTCATATATTAAGGATGCTGCTAGACAGGATATTTTATGTTAAAAGATAGTTGTTGGAGAAATTATTTATCACTGGTGCATATGAGATACGGCACCTGCAATTAGTAGCTCCTCTGCCTTAAGCCTAAAGTGCCAGAAGGTAATATTAGAAAAATAACAATATTTACTGCTCATCAATACATTGAGTGAATTCACCAATACATTGAGTCTCCTTATTACCCCAGTAACATCAAAAGATCCCTCTTGAAATAAAGAGGAGCAGAGGGTTAATTAAGTTCACTTTAGGAAGAAGGCGAGTTAGTTATCTGTGATTTCAAGCTCTGAAACATGCCAAAACCAAAAGTCATGAACATTTAAGTACCTTCAGCAGAAGCGACCTAAAAAGTCATAATCTATGAAATTTATACATGGCAAATAAATATTTTTTTTAGAAAAAATTCTAGTCACATACTAGAAGGGTACAATAACACAGTGACTTCTTCCTCAATTAATCTTACTTCAGATACTAAATAGGCACAAGAAATACCTGATGAGAGAGGCGGGGGTCAGTCTCTTCTCCCCAGCCACAGGCAATAGACAAGAGAAAACGGCCTCAAGTTGCACCAGGGAAGGTTCAGATTGGATATCAGGAAAAATTTTTACACTGAAAGGGTTATTAAGCATTGGGATGGGCTGCCCAGGGAAGTGGTCAAAGCACCATCCCTGAAGGTATTTAAAAGACGGGTTGACATAGTGCTTAGTGACGTGGTTTAGTGATGGTTTTTTATCAGGGTTAGGCTGATGGTTGGATTAGATGATCTGAGAGGTCCCTTCCAACCTAGACAATTCTATGATGATTACTTATGCAGTGCATAAAAGAAAGGGGAAAGGATAAAAAAATCCATTCTACAGGCTCTGGCTGAGGTGGCGTTAATTTTCTTCACGGCAGTCTGCGTGGGCTGTGGTTTGGATTTGTGACTGAACCAGTGCAGGTACCGCACCAGCTCTGGGGCTATTGCTGCGCAGTACGTGCATGGTATCATGGTGGGGGCTTCAATTGCAGCCAGGGTCAACCCACCACAGCCATAAATTCATTCAAATTGTCAGGACCATGCAACATTAACCAATGCAGAAAAATCTATTAATACCTAAAATAAGCATGACTGTTTAACTGGCAGAATCCTGAAAATAGATATATTAATTTACTGTAGAATACTGAAGAATTCTTCTAGCGGCTCGGGGACCACCCCAAGTCACACAGTTCGTTTCTACTTCATGCCAGGCTACTGTACTTAAGGTCAAGTTAGTGTACTGCCATTTCAGAGCCCTTCCAAAACTATCATCTAAGATCCACATGTCAGAAAAGGGGATGGGAAGATTGCCTCAACAGCTACCACCTAGAATTAAAGGTATTTCACAAAAAGCAATTAGAATTCTGTTCTGAACTTCATGCATTTGCACAGAAACAACTGCATCTAGGGAAGGAAAAAAAGTGAATATTTTTCTATTAACTTCTACCTAAACAATAACTGCTTTGCCTGAGACGTATTTTTCTCACAGACCATCAATTGTTGTCATGTCTTTCCACATCAAATCAATATTATAGATTCCTTTGTAAGAACAAAGATGAGGTAAAAATAAAAAATCCTTCTAATAATTGTTTCCTTAAAGTCACCTCCACCTCATTTAATGGTTTAACTGTAACCATATCACTGTTCTGATTTTCTTCTATTCTAAAGAAAATTAGCTTAAGAAGTACAGCCATCTCTGTTCCCTTGTCCTGATAAGTAAGAACATAATATGCCAAAGGGGTGTTTTTTCCTCAGTGCAAGCAAAGAAGAATGACATAACCCAAGCACTCAAGTGCATCTTCAGTTTAATGAGCAAATTGTTTCCAAAATGTATTTTCATTAAGCAGGAGATTTATTTGAAGATACTATGAGTAAAAAGACTTTCCAAGTGAGAACAGCCCTTGCAGATACTCTCTAATTTAAACACCTGTAATTACAAGACAAGGTCTAAATGCTCGAGCTAGAACTTAAACTGTAGGGGAAAATCTATTTTATATTCATCTGACACTGGTTTATAGTTTATTTAATAATGTTTTCTTCATCTTGTTTGGTAACCATTATTACAGTAAGTTATATTATGGCAGAGGGCTTCAAACCTTCAGTTCAGTGGGAAAGAGTCTTACTTGGGATACGCCTGTAACCAGGTGTTTCTACAGTCCAAAACTTGTGTTTAGCAAACTGAACTTACAAGGGACTTTTAGTCAAGAATTCAAATTAGTAACTAGTTTTATCCTTTTTCTGGATACTAAGCCACTAAAATCACAAGAAATATCATATGATAGCTAACCCACAATCTAACTTTGGGTTACCCTAATACAATCTAACTCTTAACAGATTTTAAGGTCTGACAAAGACAAAAAATCCACACTGGAATTTACATTGAGAAACTCGCTAGAAAAGCAAACCTTTTGAGATTACAAGAGCCTCGGTTCCTCAACTCTTTTCAATCTGAAATTCCCAGATAAATCTGGCTTTTTGCCATGTTTGTCATTTCCATTATTTAATCTCTTTGCCCAGATGCACAAATGGTATATTTTAATGTAAGCACACCTATAAAGTGCTTTACTGACTCAATTTAACTCTTTGTTTGGGTATTTAACTTCACGTGGCTGTTGAAACTGTTATGAGAAGCCATAATCTGTGTTTACCTTCCCACCATCACAAATTTATTCTATTGTACAGAACACGCTTTAGGACTGCTATCGCTTTTCTCAAAATTATTTACTCTTAAAATAACCACTCAACAACCAAAACCATAAAATGATGAATTTAAGAATTACTTAAATAGTAACAAATTCAAGTTAGACTAGCAATGTGTATTTAATATTTGGTATATTTGACCATTAAGATCTCAACTGCATGTATTGCATGGGTATAGAATTTTTGAGCTACCAAGAGTTGAATTTCTTTTTTTTTCTCTTCATAAAATGCTTTATAGAACAACAGTGTAGATAGATAAAGGCATTTCTTTCAATAACAATGTTTAAGGCTATCAGCATTAAATTGTTCTGCAAATTACATTCACCACTTGATCACATTCATTTCCAGAGTTCATCCTGAGTAGTTTTCAAAATCCTTTAGGTAAGTAGTAATGTTGAAGGCAAGAAACTCAAACGGACCTTATGAGATCAAGTGAGTATGCAAAAGATATACATACATACGTGGAAAAAATTCTGATTTGTGGTCTGGCACAGCTAAGCAGCACATGTTCAAAGATCATGGGAAAAAATACCACTGGACAGGCGAATTTATTTCTCTGTGTTTGAATTCCAGAGGTGAATCCCTCCTAAGAAAGATCAGTGAGGTTTTTGCATCATCATCCACGTTCGTTCAGTGTGCGCAGCTGGTGCTTCCTACTAGAGCCCAACAGCCCGTGAGGCTTGTGAGAAGGACTGGCACGCTCTCCTCAGCGCTTCAACTTCAAAAACATGAAGGACACATTTGCCCCCAAGTGGATCAAGAACTTGGGTTATCAAAGCTTTCAGAATGCAACCCCTAAAGGAGACATAACAAGCCTCTGCCAAGAGCTGACTGGAGATAGAGGATGGAAAGGCACCCCCCCTTTGCACGTCATCATTCTAAAATAAATATTAGGCCATCTGACCTGGTGAGGGACAGTATGAGGTGACAGAGTTGACCTTGACAGTATACATATGATGTCCAGCCTACAGATACCACAGCCTGGTAAAGACAGTGGTGCAATGAGACATTAAAAGACATGACAGACGTGTTTATTGTGGCAGCATGACAAGTCCCTTTTGCTGATTTGCCTCGGGATCTGTTCCATAACACATGGTTGCCAAGGGACTCGAAAACTCTGTCATGTCCTTTACAAACTCTACGGGGCAAGCTGCAATTTCTGCTCATTTATCTGAGGGCCAGAGTGGAAAAACTAAAGAGCTACAGTGAAAGAAAGAGAAAAGAGGAAGTAAGGGAGGGCAGGTTTGAAAGCCTCATCTCCAGAGGTTCTCATTAACAAGACACCACTGGAAACGATGCCAGAGAAGTGGGCTTCCTCTAGAAAATTCACTGGCTACAGCTAATGTAAAAAAAGAGGGAGGTCAGGTCACTGCACTGCAACAGCTAATCCCATCCAGTAATTTCAACCCAAACAATGAGATCGTTTGCCATTTATGGCATTCATCTTTGTGCTAAAAGTTGTGGCCCAAGAAAGAAGAGGTAAAGAAATGGAAGTCAGACAGGCAGGCATGCAGCAGCTGCGAAAGATTTACGAGCAAACTGCCAAGATTAAAAGAACCAAAGGGAATCAGGTGAAACGAAGGATGATGGAAAGCTCTTTGTATTTGGCTGAAATTGGACAACAACTTCTCATGGGCTCCCAATTTGACAGGCAGATGAAGATGCCTAACGGCTTTCAAGAAGACCTTGAGCAGTTTAAATCAAAGGCACTTTTCAGCTGAGGAGTAGTAAAGACCATCCAGGAGACAACCTCTGAATGCACTACAGAGAGTTCACAAGCGTCTGCATACGCTCTCAGTTTGACATTAATACCAAGTTAAGAGTTTGTGTTGCTATGAGAGATGGTTTAATGTTGTACCCATGTTATTTCCATACAGGTAGTATTCACCAACCAAACAGAGCTGATGACATTACAAATTCCCTGTTCATCACCAGAATCCCATGTCACGTGTCACACTCTACCATGAGTCCATCCTTATGCGTTTGTATCGATTTACAATCATGGAATCACAGAATGATATGGGGTTGGAAAGGAACCTCTGGAGATCATCTAGTCCAACCCCCCTGCCAGAGCAGGTCCTCCTAGAGCTGGTTTGCACAGGAACTTGTCCAAGCAGGTTTTGAACGTCTCCAGAGACGGAGACTCCACCACCTCTCTGGGCAGCCTCTTCAGGGCTCTGCCACCCTCACAGGAAAGAAGTTCCTCCTCATGTTTAGATAGAACTTCTTATACTCAAGTTTGTGCCATTTCTTCTTGTTGTGTCATTGCACACCACTGAAAAAAGACTGTCCCCATGCTCTTGATACCCACCCTTTAAGTATTTGTAGGTGTTGATCAGATGCCCTCCTCAGTCTTTTCTTGTCCAAACTAAAAAGACTCAAGTCCCCCAGTCTTTCCTCATAAGAGAGGTGTTCTAGACCCCTCCTCATCTTTGTAGCCCTAAATATGATACTAACATAATTACAATAATAACTAAAATGGAAGAGTCCATTAAAAAAGGCTAAGGTCCATCCTTTGCAAGACCTACATGCAATCACATTTGAAATAACATAATTACTACAAGCACGTATGTAATGTGGACCATTAGTTCTTTGGCCCTGGGTAGTTTTTTTCAGCACTTTACGTCGTGCCCACAGCACACAGTCATGTTAAAAGTCATACTTTGTTCAGTATGTGTTTTCCTGCAATAACACGGTTCACCTTGAGCATACAGTTCCAACAGTTCCAAATTCAGGGGTGCATTTTGCTCCTGTGAGACAATGCAACTGAAGACTCTGCTTGACAGGACCCTGGACAACTTCATCTAAAGTTTTGCAGTCAACAGGTTGTTTAAAATGGTTTCCAGAGGTCCCTGCCCACGTAGACTTCTGTGATACTGATGGAATGGTTCTCACACTCTCAGAACAAATACTATCTGGTGCCTCTCTAAACTCACTCTCCTTTCTATTCTTGCAAAATAGCAATTTAAGTGTTACATTTTTTGAGTACTAATATTTGTAAGTTACTCATCAGAAATCTTCCTTTTTCTGATAAAGACAATTATTATCCTGCTTAATGACATCTAAGAGGCTGCCAAGTACACAAAGAGGCTTCATTGTAAACATTTTCTATCAAGAAAGGAAACAAAGGATGAAGTAAAATGAAAGTTTTACTAAACTCAGAGCTGAATGCATCAACTTTTCCACTTTTTCCCCATTGTTTTTAACTAAAATTTAACAGAGATGATGGTTTTTGAAGTTGACAAGAGCCTCCTTTTCAAAATTCTGAATGAGTTAACTGCATAATGTCACATTCTAAGACTCTGATTAACATCTGATTCAGAGGCCCAGATATTCCACTTTTTAATACGTTTCATTACCTAAACTTCACTATTTAAGGTGGGGGCTGTCTTTGGTCTTTCTGTTACATACATACAGCACCTGGCACAGCAGGAGCACCTTGGAATTACTGAAATAAGAACAGTAAGTCATCACACGTGTCAGCTTCTACAATTATTATTGTTAACATGTCTCAGACAGAAAATCTCCTCCTAGATGACTGGCAAGTCCTATTCTCACAGGTTGTAGAGAAAAGGATATTCAGTTGAAAAAAAGAAACCAATTTAGGAGCTCCAATACTGAAATGAACAAAAATCACTAGGTATCACATTGCATTTGAATACTCTGGCACTGACAGAATAAAACCTGCAATAAAATAAGGTATTTCTATTGTAAGTAAAGATTATAGCGCTTGTCATCCTCAGTTCTTCTGTGAATATCACTTCCATAACGATACCTCAGAGGACAAACCAAAACGGATAAAACAAAAGCAAGAATGACCTATGAGGCTACTTTTTAACACTAATATGTACGGAGTATTTTAGGAGAAATAAGTGGAAGCAGGAGATGTACTGTATTTTTTCCATACCTTCGATTATTATTTTAACTCACGATAGCTTTTTATTTATTGCCTTTTTTTTTTAAAGCCTTTTTTACCATTTTTTCTTATTGCTCTCTGAGTGAGAAACAAGTAGGTTTATTTTTAATTCCACTCCCTCAAGTAGGGCAACATTACTGCTAATGATAATTTATTTAGCTAACCAATCAGTGTATTTAGACATAAGGAGAAAATAATTTTGACCCAGTAACATTAAAATGAAATCTAGATATCCAAAAAACGGGTGACCCTTTGACACACAGATGGTCCCACAATTGGTTCTACAGATGGTTCTTTCATTTCTATATTCCTGCAATAAAATCAAACTGAATTATTCCAGTTCTGTAACAGAGATTATGATATTTATTCTAAACTGTCGTAAAAGAAACCTAACACAAGTAGCCCCCCTCTTATCAGAGAAAAAGTGATCATTATTTTTTTCTAAATACAAACCAGCATACACACCCTTCGTATTGACTGTTTTCGCTGTGACCTCGAGCTTCTCCAGTGGTTCTGTTCCAATATTTTCTAACTTAATGACAAGCTGTTGGGTCTCTCCATTGTAAAGCTGGACAGACACATTAGTGGAGATTTCATCCCCTGAGGAAGGCTGAAGCGTGTGAGCAGACCTACAAAACAGGACACACAGACAAACAAAATATTATGATAAACACATTAAAAACCTGTCAAATTATTACATTCTATTAACTATTCTTTGAAGACTCAAAAACAACTGCTCTGCAATCATTTTCCATTCTTGTTTTAGCCAGGGTCATTTTTTATAACCATTGAGGACAAACGTTAATATTTTATGCATGACAAGTCAGATTTCAAACACCATGAAATAAGTATTCCTAACTGTGAAAGCTTGTTGAAACTTGCTGCAAAAAATGCAAGAAAGGGAAAAGAGCAAAAAAGCAAGAGCAGGTCATTAGAACGAGCAAACTTGAAAAAAAGTGGTATCTGATCTACCACGTGTTTGAACACTAGAGTTGAGTAACGAGTGTCAAGAGCTGAATGTAAAACAGAAATAATGAAAAGAATAAAATTGAGGAGAATAAGAAGTTGAATGCTACATAGGAGAAACCAGGGTGAGAGGCCTCTGTGAGATCCTGAAGTCCAGACTGCTCCTTCAGCCCACAAAAATGACAAAGGTGAGAATAAAGTGAGCTGGTAGAAGAAATCTCAGAAGAGCACTACAGGCCTCAGGGAAGAGTTGCTGGAGCTACCTAGTGGAAAATGACCTGGGGATGTTGGTTGATTGTCAGCTGAACATGAGCCAGCAGTGTGCCCAGGTGGCCAAGAAGGCCAAAAGCATCCTGCCCTCTACCAGGAACAGCATGGTGAGTAGGACTCGGGAAGCGATCGTCCCCATGTATTTGGCACCGGTGCTGGAGTGTGTCCAGAGAAGGGCACACCAATTAAGCTGGTGAGGGGTCTGGAGAAAAAGTCCTATGAGGAGAGGCTGAGGGAGCTGGGGTTGTTCAGCCTGGAGAAAAGGAGGCTGAGGGGAGACCTTATGGCTCTCTACAGCTGCCCGAAAGGAAGCTGTAGTGAGGCGGGGGTCGGTCTCTTCTCCCAAGTCACAGGCAATAGGACAAGACGAAATGGCCTTAGGTTGTGCCAAGGGAGGTTTATATTGGGTATTAGGAAAAATTTCTACACTGAAAGGGTTATTAAGCATTGGAACAGGCTGCCCAGGGAAGTGGTTGAGTCACCATCCCTGGAGGTGTTTAAAAGACATGTAGATGTGGGACTGAACGATTTGGTTTAGTGGTGAACTTGGCAGTGTTAGATTTACGGTTGGACTCCATGATCCTAAGGGTCTTTTCCAACCTAGACAATTCTATAATAGCTTCTTTAAGCTTTTTAAATTGACATTCCATAACACAGACCTTAAAAAAAAAAAGAACTTACAGTTCTAAGAAGGCCTTTCAGTATCTGAAGGGAGCCTATACGAGAGTCGGAGAGGGACTCTTTTGTCGGGTAGTGAAGTGACAGGACATGGGGTAACGGTTTTAAATTGGAAGAGAGGAGATTTAGATTAGATACAAGAAAGAAATTCTTTACAG
>JAOQGH010000012.1:148609471-148638256 GCA_025769975.1 Gallinago jamesoni
AAGACTAAGGAAAGGGAAAAATTAGAAAAAAGGAAAAAACTATAGATGAACCTCATGAGATTCAACAAGTGCAGGGTCCTGCACCTGGGTTGGGGCAACCCCCAGTAACAACACAGGCTGGGGGATGAACAAGAGCAGCCCTGCCAAGAAGGACTTGGTATTGGTGGTTGAGAAGCTCAACATGAGCTGGCGATATGCACTCACAGCCCAGAAAGCCAACCACATCTTGGGCTGCATCAAAGGCAGTGTGGCCAGCAGGGCAAGGGAGGGGATCCTGCCCCTCTGCTCTGGTGAGACCCCACCTGCAGTGCTCTGTCCAGCTCTGGGGCCCCCAACATCAGAAAGACATGGACCTGTTGGAGCAAATCCAGAGGAGGCCACAAAGATGACCTGAGGGCCGGAGCCCCTCTGCTGCAAGGACAGGCTGAGAGAGTTGGGACTGTTCAGCCTGGGGAACAGAAGGCTCCAGGGAGACCTTATTGTGGCCCTTCAGCACTTAAAGGGGCTGAAACACGGGGAAAAACTTTTTAGCAGAGCCTGTTGCAACAGGATAAGTGGTAATGGTTTTCAACTAGAAAAGGGGACATTCAGACCAGATATAAGGAAGAAATTTTTTACTCTGAGGGTGGTTGAACACTGGTCCAGGTTGCCCAGAGAGGTGGTAGATGCCCCATCCCTGGAAACATTCAACAACAGGTTGGACAGGGCTTTGAGCAACCCGATATAGTTGAAGATGTCCCTGCTCATTGCAACTGGGGCTGGACTAGATGGCCTTTAAAGCCCCTTCCAACCCAAACTATTCTATGATGCTATCATTTCAGGGCAGTTTGTTACATGTTGATGAATAGTGAACCACGAAAAGGGTAAAGAACAAAGGAAATAAAGCAATGGAGAAGTCCGAGGACTGTCAGTCATTGGAAATGAACTTGAACAATTAGTCATACTGTAAAGGTAAGGTGCTGAGCCAGAGAGAGATGGAAAAATGTTTTGTGACAGACAAGCTGAAACTGCCACTAAATGACGGAAAAGGATACACTTGGTATGAAAATGATTCTATGAGGCTAATGAAAGAATGTGATACACGATAAGAAATTAGACAACAAGGGGCACAGGCACTGCAGGCATGAGTACGTTAATAATAAAACAAAATAGCTTAAAATATTAAACAACACTTTGAATTATTAAAATATAAACAAAAGAGTTTATTCTTGTGAAAAAATAATAACCGTTCCCAGGCTCTAGAAAGCTCACAGACGAGACTGGAAAATCAGAACAACTTAGGCTGGAAGGAAACGCTTACAAAGTTTATCGCGCATGTTTTAGAAGATCCTCTGAAACCAAAACCCCAGCAGTTCATTATTCAGCAGGTCGAGGGAGGTCATCCTGCCCTCTACTCTGCCCTAGTGAGGCCCCAACTAGAGTACTGGGTCCGGTTCTGGGCTCCCCAGTTCAAGAAGGACAGGAAACTGCTGGAGAGGGTACAGCAGAGGACCACAAAGATGAGGAGGGGCCTGGAGCATCTCTCTTAGGAGAAAAGGCTGAGGGACTTGGGTCTTTTTGGTCTGGAGAAGATAAGACTGAGGGGGAATCTGATCGACACCTATAAACACTTAAAGGGTGGGTGTCAGGAGGATGGGGACAGTCTTTTTTCAGTGGTGTGCAATGACACCACAAGAGGAAATGGGCACAAACTTGAGTATAAGAAGTTCCACCTTAACATGAGGAGGAACTTCTTTCCTGTGAGGGCGGCAGAGCACTGGAACAGGCTGCCCAGAGAGGTGGTGGAGTCTCTGTCTCTGCAGACATTCAAAACCCACCTGGACACGTTCCTGTGCAACCTGCTCTGGGTGGACCTGCTTTGGCAGGGGGGTTGGACTAGACGATCTCCAGAGGTCCCTTCCAACCCCATATCATTCTGTGATTCTGTAATCCACACGCTCCAGCCTGCCCAGCATCTTGGTAACGCTGCTGGACTGATACCCCTATGTTGATATATCTTTTGTATGGGGAGCTTAAAACTGGCTTTAGTTCTAAAGACATTTTCTCTCAAATGCCAAATTGAGGGGAATAATTACTTTCCGCAGATTTCTGGCCACAGTCTTGATACCACGGACAAATCAAGCAAAATCAACTAACTTCTACCAACGAGATGACATTAGTACACAGCAGAATTTCTCAAAGCGTTCTATTTATGGAGCACTGACAGAAGAATTACGTTAATCACTTCAATTATTTGTAGCTAGTTTGCATGCCTGCTTCCTCTCACGCTTACCAATGAAACTGAAATTCTGTATTAATTCAAAGATAGAACTTTATGACGCTAACAGTAAAAAGAAGTATTCACACTACTACAATTAATTTGTTCAGGGAATGGATGGAGCACACGTCTATGCAAATAACTATATTCTGACTTTTTAAGCATATGTAAGCACTCATAAAAAAAATCCTCGCTACGGAAATTAAGAAATTATCAAAACCCATTTTTTTAAATATATAATTACATCACTACTTACTAATTAGACTATAAATCACAATGTTCTTAAAATAAATTAATTCCTATATAGAGTCCTTTCTGATGCACAGCTTTACAATTAGTTTTCCTATTCATTCCTAACAATTTGGAAAACTTCTGTGCGGGTTAGATAAAACACCGCTGAAGAAACTGGAGCGTTAGCTTCCAAGAGTGCTTTTTATTATGCTATAAGCATAACCTTTGGGCATGTTCATTTCCCGTGGAAAAACACTTTATTACTTGTGGCATATTAACAGTAATTTAGGTCAAATTATTTGACCAGTGGCTGCAGAAGACCAGTCAATTAAAAAAAAAAAAATCCAGGGCAAGTAAATATATGCTGATTCACATAGCCTAACAGAATAACAGGCTCTAAGAGAAGGGATTTATTTTTAAAAGCAGTATTAAAGGTAAAAATATTTAACATAAAGGACAACACTGGATTAGGACCGAGTGGAAATGAAGCAATTTGGCAGGTAGAGAACTTTGAACCTTTAAATGGATAACAATATAAAAAAAAAATCCTGATAGTTGGATAGAGGGGGGAAAAAAATGACTTGGTTTCAGAATACACTGCAAGGAGTCGACTGAAACAGTAGAGGACTTCGGCTTGATCCTTTTAATCTTACCATCTTCTCTTGTAGTTTAGCATTTTTTTCCTCCCCTCTGACCATTTTACCTTATGATGTTTTTAAATAACACCTATTATTGGGAACAGCAGATCCATGAGCTGAAGCTTCTATTAAAAACCAAAGCTTCTCAGAACTACATATTTTAATTCCTCATTTTTTTAAAAATGTGGTAAAAGTGGGAATTTGAAAAGCTAGGATGAATGCAGATTTTTAAATTACAGTAGCAAGTATACACTAATTATTAGGTTTCAGTATATAATTATTACTTGAAAACCAGTATATGCAAATTATGTAGCATGAGTCCTAGTCAATGCAGAAAGGTACAGAATTTATTTATGGGTCAGTAGCAGTAAAATATTTAAACACTCTGAGTGGCAGAGATTTTCATTTCAATACCTCATTACCAACAGATTTGAGGCAATTGACAGTACCGCACTGTTAAACTGAGGTTAGACTCGCTTAAATGATTTTTTTAAAACTATTTGATTTATAGAAAACCAAGTTCAACTGAGAAATTTTTCAGTAAAAAAAATAGTTAAAAGGGGAGACTTAGGAAGATACATACCATGTTTTCTACTCGGAGCTCAAAAGGCATAGGGTTGTACACCATCAACTGAACTTCACATACATCTCCCTGGACCCACTGGAAATCTACATGAAACAATTAAAGAATTAATGAAAGAATTACCTAATCATAGTGTTATAAAAAAGTAGCATCAGTTGAGCTGTCAGATCATTATATTATCTTGATTTTCTAAATTAACATCTCTGTATAATCTTCACAGCCCAAGTCCTATTCAAACACGCTGTGGGACACAAGCTATAAATCACAGCCAAAGCAACGGGTTAAAGTACCAGAAGTTTTCATTAATACAGAAATAGTGCTCCAAAATCCCTCTGTAACAACCTTATATTGGCAAAATTAACTCAGGCACCAATTCAAAACAATACTTAAACACATCCTCAATGCTAAACACTTAAAGGCTTACATAATTTGAGTTAGGTACAGAGTAGACATTGCCTTGGGTAATTGAGACTCAGATAAGAAGGAACCAGACAAGGAATGAACACAACTGGAAGAAGGAAATTAAAAGGAATGGAAACAAACCTCCATATAGACATAGTTGTTGATACAGAGTAAATAAAAGATCATTCTAAATTAAGAAGGAAACAACTGCTCACCAGCAAGTGCCACCTTAGTTTCCTCCCACTAATTTGCTTTGGGAAGCAGTAAGTAGTTTGGAAGAGGCAGTGGGAGGCAAAGATGACACCAGGATCTACAGATACAGATTTGTCTGAGGTTCACAAAATAGAGACTTAAGCAATAACGCAAGTTATTTGGTAATTTGTCAAAATACTTAGGAAAGACAATGAACATAAATAGGTCCGGTAATAAGCTGTACTTCTCATTTATATCTCCATGACAAGTGACAGAGGTTCAACTTCAAAGACACTTCACGCCACCAAGTTTAAAATTTTGGCTTTTTTTTTAATTTAAGGAGGCAAGAAGTTTATGGAAGCGATGTCAGCAGCAGAGATAGAAGGTCTGAAGAACTGGTCAATGCAGAAAAAGCATTGTATATCAGCATTTCATAATCTTTTCAGCCCACAAGATCCTGTCCACCCTCCAAATTTCTCAGAGTTAACCATATCCACCTGCAGTTCAGACTTAAAACTGAACGTGATATGATGCTCCATACAAGATGAGGACCTGCAGTCCAAATAAACAAGTGGTGGTTTAACCGTATTTGTTAAATAAATCATGATTATAAACTAATCTGTAACATACATGGATTAACTTTTACGAATCTACTCAGTGACCTTAACATACATTACTAATACTTTTTTACTAGGATATTAGAAAGTGTCCAGTAAAAAAAACAGGATTACTAATATTAAGGCTGTGATTTACAGTTGAAACCATCTCTACATCTCTACTCTACTCACAATCATTTACTGATTACACTTTGCAAGCAGTATCAGAAAGCTCAAGGGACATGTACTTAATGCAAATGTTTAACTCCAATTAATGCTAGAGGAAATTAAAAACATACATTCAGAGATACTAACAGGTTCTATTACTACAAAACCTGAAAAGCAAACCTGCTGATTTAAACAAAACATCCAAAAGCTCAATTGTATGAGATGTTCCGCAAATTTCTTTTTAATTAATTGCTTATTTGCACCCACGATGTCTTATGGATTCTGCAGTCCCCAGAAGAACCAGTTCCCTCTCAGCAGAGGTACGTACGGAGCTTTGAAGGCATCTAAGCACTGAAGCCCCATCATGGTTGACTACATGCACCTTGTAGGAGCTGAAGTAGGCACTTCAGTCCTCCTAAATTCATTTCCATGTTATAAAAACTACCACAAGACTGGAATGTCTTTTCTGAAAATGCTTTCAATGCAACCAGGTAAAAAGTGATTCTGAGCAAGTCAAGTTACTAGAAAACCACATTGGAAACTCTTGATTTTATCAGAGTATCTCTAAGCAAATGCAAACCATTAATTTCTATGAAACATGTCTAGTCTCCTCATTCCCACAGGAAAAAATGACTAGCCCCTATCACCACCAAAAAGACACTCCCACTTCTGGAAATCTCACTAGCTGCCTCCAGATTCCTCTCCAGAAGGTTGAGCTACCCCAGGTAAAAGATTCCAGGGCTCCTATGGAATTACTTCCCTGGGGAAAAGCTTTTGAAAGGAAAGGTAAAATCAGATTATATGATCCTAGGTAAAGAGCTGTATTTATATCATCTAATATAGATATGGCATTAGTTGCCAGATTTAATAATGGAGCTGTATTAGACTGCTTTAGACTATCAGTGCTTTAAAACAAAAATATACTTTATTTCAAAAATCACTAGGTTTATTTCTTATTACTAGCAAACTATTAAAGCAATTTAATCAGAATATAATTATCCCATTTCTTGTTTCCAATCAGAAAAGCTTATCAAACTGAAAACGTTTCCTCAAGACTTTCTAAAGGGTTTGTTTCCCTTTGGTTTGTCAGCAGCACTTGACTTCCTTTGCTGTAACAATAATTTAACCAAAATATAGCTTTCGTATTTCCATGTAATTCATTATTGTTGTTTTTAATTAAAGTTACATGCCACTAAAATATTCTCATTAGTTTCAAAGTTTATTAAATTCCTCAGCTTCTTGCAAAGGAAGGACCTGCGTTTGGTTTGTATATTCTTTTGTTCACAAAACTTTGCATGAAACATTAGAGGCTTTTACAAGTGACTGCGCTGTGTTCTGCGCTTCAGAAGACAAATGCTTTATAGGATCCTAGGCAGTTCAGACATCTTCTTAGGCTAAATAAAAACCTAAAAGGAGAAACTACACTGGATAATGTGAAACTCCTCTGGTACACACAGTACAAAACCAAATCCTAACTGGATCCACTTCAAAAACAAGTGAGTTCCTTTTGTATCCATCAAGGAACAGAATACTGCATAGTACAACTGTTTGAAAAGACTGGCAAAAAGGTTTATTTAAATGAAAAAAAAAAAAAAAAACAGGACAATGTATACATAAAGAGATAAAATGTTGAAAATTTAATTGTGATCAATTTTTAAACAAATTAAGATAAATAATAAAAGATATTTTCCAAAGAAATATTTCTTTCATGAGAAAACACTTTAAGATGTTCCTACACATTTTTAAAAATGTCTTATCCTTTATTTAATTCCTTCTCCTTTATCTTTTGCAATGAAAGTAGTACTGCGGCAAAGTAGCACTAAAGTACGTCCACCCAAACTACCAGATACTAATCCATTCCTCCACATAGCTCCTAATTCCTCACGTTTCAACTATTAATTGAAAATACATGTTGTCATTAAAATAATTAGAAAATGTGTGGGTTTTCTCAAGATGAGGGCTATGATCTTAATTATCATCAAGGATCCACAACACAGACAGGTTAAGACCAACGTTTTGGTTGGACTTGATGATCTTTAAAGGAATCTTCCAAGCTAGACAATTCTATGATTCTATGAATAGCTAACCTAAGAAGACTGTAGTACACACCTCGAGTGCTGTGTCCAGTTTTGTGATCCCTACCACAAAAAAGACATTGAGGTGCTGGAGCGGGTCCAGAGAAGGGCAACAAACCTGGTGAGGGGTCTGAAGAACAAGTCTTATGAGATGCGCCTGAGGGAGGCTGGGGTTGTTCAGCCTGGAGAAAAAGAGGCTGAGGGGAGACATTGCTCTCTACAGCTACCCGAAAGGAGGGTGTAGAGAGGTGGGGGTCAGTCTCTTCTCCCAAGTCACAGGCAATAGAACAAGAGGAAATGGCAAGTTGCACCAGAAAAGGTTCAGATTGGATATCAGGAAAAATTTTTGCACTGAAAGGGCTATTAAATGTTGGAATGGGCTGCCCAGGAAGTGGTTGAGGCACCATCCCTGGAGGTAATTAAAAGATGGGTGCTTAGAGACATGGTTTAGTGATGTTTTTTTTATCAGAGTTAGGTTGATGGTTGGACTAGATGATCTAAAGGTCCCTTCCAACCTAGACAATTCCATGATTCTATAATTGTGTGGAAAAAGCCTGCAGCCACAGACATTAGAAAGAAGAAACCAGAGAGAGATTCCCTGAGTACTGGCTCCGCCGGCCAGACACAATCCAGATGGACAAAGCAAGCAGTTGCTGCACTGCTGGAGAACGTGCATTTGAACAGTGGGCAGAAAAAAACTGTTGGAAGAGTAAAAAAGGGGAGAGAGAAGAAAGTAGGAGTCCCAAAGAGCGATGCAACAGGCTACAACACAAATACACTGCTCCTAACAAGAGAAACAGAGAATAGAGGAGCAGGAAAGCTTTTTCCATCTCTCGTGTTCATGCATGGAAGGGGCAGGGAGCAGGGGCAGAAAGTGAAGTTCAGGTGCTGAGGAGCACATGCTGGTCCTACTCAACAGCTTCTGCTCTAACTGACCTACACATTTGAAGAATTAGTTTGAGCCACTACTGACCATAAAAACCTGGTCATAACCTGCTAAATGTTTAGTATTTTACAATTCAAAGCACGATACAGAAAATCTACCAAACCTTGATGACATTTCAAAGTACTGTTTTTCTACCATTTTTGGTGATTACACAGTACTGAAACCAGTAACACAAGGAGCCAAATTTGGATAAACACCATTCTGCAAATTTCTATATTCCAGTTTTTACAATCAGTTCTATTCCAAGTCCTTTTTGTGCTGACACTAATGCTTATGTTAAAGATTGTCATGTATGTGATATGCACAAAAGCAACAAAAAGAACTCCCAATATTTGTAACTTAATCCAGGTTTGGAAACATGCCTTGTAATCTACTTCCACTGGTGCAATTACTGCACTGAAGAGCTTTAGAATAAATCAAATAATCCTGTAGCAGAAAATGATTATAGAATTCTAATATTCTAAACATTGTTTAGAAGGCTTTTTTGATTTTTGCTGAACTGCTTTTAAGTGACTAATCAGAGAGTTCATCATCCTGAGTTTAAGTTAAATCGTAATAGGATATCAACATATCAATGGGCTGTTGTTTTTTTTTTCTCCTGAAATAGATAAACTGAAAACCAATCTTAAAATCCCAATGGTCTAACACTATTAGCCAAAAATTAATAAATAAATACTTCTCAGGGTGATGAACTAGCACAGTCCAGTTTCCCATGGATTTGAATCTTTTGTCTATGCTTCTCATCTGGCTGCCCATGTAGTTCAGGGCATCACACCTGTTAACTGGTTAAGCTGACTGCTGCCAAACACTGTCAGAACTAAGTTTTCCCTGATTTCTCATATATTTAAGAAGGAAATAAAACCAGTTTATCTCCTCTGAAAATCAGTTTTCGCATCTTTGAGACTTTATTCCTCTTTTGAATTTGAAACTGCCCCACAGAGAACAAAGGTTTGTTCTTTCAGGACTTCAGGCTAAAAAGCCGATCATTTCAAATACAAGAAAGCAATGTTCAGGTTTGCTTTTCTTGACTATGACAGATTTTTCTAATTTAACAAAACAAAGGAAAATACTGCAAAACATTCTTACCTATTTTCTTACTTCGTTCTTCCCCACGACTGTGCGCAATAATTGGAGAATATATGAAGGGGCTTTTGGTTGACACATTCTGACCAAGCAGACTTTTCATTTTGTGAGGTCGGAGACTGGTCGGAAGGTTCAAGAGCTTCACAGATCTGTTCAGTAAAATTTTATTTTATAATAGATGGTAGTATGCACTGATAAATACTAAATGACATTCTATGTAGGTACTGATTAAAATACTTGAAATGGAAAATGTGAAGTGAACACCTGCAGAACAAAAAGTAATACCAACCCAAGGAAACTAAAGGCAAAGTTTCCGAAAGCACTCAGAAAGCAAACAGCAAAGGAAAAACATCTTCTGTAGAAACCAACTAAACCAAAACTAGCCAGATTGGTGATTTGAAACCCAGCTATTAATTTCCAAGTGCAGACTGAATAACAGACGCGCCAGAAGTCCAGGGCAAAAAGCAACCAAATATTTAACTTAAACCCAAACTATACCACACAGGGATATCGATGGCCTTTCAATGCCGGACTACCTATGTGTCTTGGCTGCAAATATGATCTAGTCAAATAGGACTAGTTTAGCTCTATACATAATTTATTTTTTTTGTGTGAAACTAAATCAACCCCAAGGTCAGCCAATAATAAATTAGTCAAATAGTTTTCCCACTGTGATACGTAGCTTTGGGACCTTCTAACAGTGAAGTTTTGGGGAGCACACGTCCACATTGTATGTTTTCCAGCAAAGAAACTGATACCAGTTGCAACTCCAAAGCGTGCACTGGATCACTGAACAGGCAACACAAAGCAGGTATCAGCAAAGTCATCCTAGATGACTAGTCCGTGCCAGCTGGATCCACTAAGGGGACAATGTTGGAAGACCTCAGGGAAGATCCACTTTTCTCCCTGTGTGTCTACATTAAAGATAGGGTGACCCAGGTGGTTCATCACTGCACAGAATTGTACTTGGTCCAACCAGGAGACAAAAAACTGTTCCCAGAAGACCACTGGAAGTGGTGTGGCCATTCTCATTCCTCATACAATTCCATCTGAACACGTACAACCACATGGCTCAAGTCAAACCTGAAGCAAGCACCTCCCACACAACAGACTGTTAGTGTGAACAGAGCTATCGTATTAAATACGCTACATAGAGTTAGACAAGGCCTCTTTCTTCAGTACACGTGATAAAAAAGTTAGAGAGAACATAGTAAAACTAGTTGTATCATGAAAAATGGTCAGAGAGTAAAACATTCATTTTCATTTTAGATAATAAAAGTAATCTCAAAATAGATGTATTTTTCACTCTTTGGTTATGCACTTTATTATCTCTTTGTGATACCAGAACTCTTACTTCATGAAATATTTGATGACATCCCACTGAGAACGCAAATCTCTGAGAACTTTTTTCAATAACTTCAACCATATTTTTTCTGAATAGCAATTATCTTCCCTTCAAAAAGCCACTTCTTGAAAAAGATTTTCTTTTAGCGTTTTCTTTTATTATTGATGCCCAATGGCTGTTTTCTCTCTCTCTCTGACTGCCTCTAATACTTCATGCTAGGCTTTAATCTAAACAAGGTATTATTCATTGGAGTGACTGCATGATGTGCCTCGGCACACAAGCACAAAAAGGGACACAAGATTTAGAACAGGCCAGGGAAGGTGCCAGCTTGAAAATGCAGCATCTGAAAAGGAATAGCTACAAAAGGCATCAGTTCCAGCTGAGTTCCAAGCTCTATGGAAGAAGACAGCATCCAACTCATGGACCTTCAGTATAATCGGTTATCTAACTCGGATCTCAGATGCAATTATAAAATACTTTTCTTCAATTGTATCAGAAACTCTTGAATGACTTTTTTGTTTTTAGAAGCCAAACAAATTCTCTTCTTCTAAAACTAAAGTGTTTTTTGCTCAAAGGCTCTATTTCTGCCTAGGAACTTCTCAAAACAAGTTGACATTTTTCCATATTATTGTGAACAACTTACATAGGGCGAGAAGACTACCTCCTTCCAGTATTCTTTGAAATCTGACGGTTACTGTGAAAAGTTAAAAGATTGTATTTTGGAGTCTCACCTCACAATAGGCAATTTAGTGAACGGAACAGGAGGTAACTTCAAACCATCTGGAAGAGTGATGAATTCCATTGTACCAGGGCATTTTGCTGTGTAGCTTTCCAAGCTCTGCGTTACATCTTTCTTTTCTAGAAAATAAACGTATTTAAAATGAATTAAAAAACAATTGCAAACTCACACGTAACAGAAGTTTAAGATGAATTTATAGCCTAAAGCTTTACTTGTTTTGTGGTGGTTTTTTTTTTAATTTATACAAAATAACTCTTATAGGAAGCCAACTAACACTTGCATGCAACGCTTACGGTTATGGTCCAGATGTCTTAATGGATGGATCAAATATAATTAAGTGACCTTAAGCAGGAGAGTTTTCTGAATTTTTTAGAGCTTTGAATTGTCAGCCTACACCTGCTTTTGGTTAATTTTTTCATTGTCAAGATAAAAATTGTCTACAATTTATCTAGTAAATCTACATAACCAACACAATTGGCCTCAAGCATGTTAAGGTTATTAATAACAGCATTATTATGTGAATAAGCCCCATTCTGAAACATTAGCTTAAACAATACCAAAGGCAAAGAAGAGAAACAAATTACTTTGATGCTACCATGTGTTAAAACTACCTAATTCTTAAAATAATTGTACTGTATTATGCTACTAAATCATAACAGCTGGTAAGACAATTTTTCTTTGGTTTTGCTTAAAAATACAAGAACATTCAAACAAACATACATTATTTGGGTTATCTTCAATAAGATATAATAAATGCTTATGAATTTTATCCAACAATTTTCAACAATGTATAGAATTCTGTCTATTGGAAATTGTGTCTATTTGGAAATATATGGCCTGAACACAAAATTATATTTCTCTGATGAAATGGGAGTCTGCAAACAGAAATAAGACTGAGAGTGTGTGTTTAAAGGGGAGAACGAGATAGTGAAAAAGTCTTAGACCTACATTGTTTTAAAGCACAGTGAACAAAACTCCTTATATGTGCTACCAAGAAAAGTAGCTACTCAATAACTAAACCGTTTCTAGAAAATAATTCAGAGATGAAAATACTCAGTGATAAAACAAAACAGAAAAGGGAAGGGTGACAGCAAATACCGCTTTCCAAAAAGCCTGCTAAGACAAGTGTATTGGGTTTATGCAGCAAGGTTTTGGTAGCGATGGGTGCTGCAGGGGTGGCCTTGGTGAGAAGAGACCAGGAGTAGCTCCATGTCGGAGACAGCATGTTCCAGCCAACTCCAAAATGGAGCCAGTGCTGCCCCAAGCTGGTCCCATCATCTATGTTCTGTGATAACACATTTAAGAAAGGGTAAAAAATGTTGCACAGGAGCTGTGAGAGGGAGGAGTGAGAAAAAGGTGGAAGAACCATACCCTGGAGCCCACGCTACTGCCCAAAACACTCTCTTGGGCCTTGGAAGGCGGATCCACAAACATCCACTCATGTTTGTGCTGCCCACATCAAGTTTGTAAAGCTTCTACAGCCTTGAGTACATACTCTTTCAAAGCAAATAAACCTTGATTGCAATTGCCTTCACTATGAAATTAATGCCACATACTGACAAATTGCCTTGCTTGTGTCTGTGTTTCACTGAACTGACTCTTGAGCCACCACGTTTTAAATGCATGTAGGAAATGTTCCCAAAAAATTAGAGAGACACATACACTCAGATCAGCGTAGCACAGCCAGGAGATGTAATGAAGACCATAACCATTTCAGGCTACCGCATTCGGGTTGTTGTTTGCCATGTTGTGTGAGCAAGGGCACGCTGCACGAGTAGAATCCACAGAGATGGAAAGCATCACAGCTACCAAGATTGAAGACAATAACACAACAGTATGCGCTTAATTCTGCTTAAAAACTGAGGTCTGTCATTCTGAAGAACTCGCTTTCATTCCCTAGTGCGAAACACTGTCAATTACTGTACTCAAAGAAAGCATGCTGCCACTTGCAAAAAGAATTTGTTTACAGATTTGAGTCACATTTTTATTTCGCAGCAGCAGCTCAGCGTGCATTCCACAGAGACAAGGCTAAAACAAGGCATTTTTCCATGTGGATATTGTATGAAATCCAGTTTAAAACATGCTGCTGCCAAGCCAGCAGCTCTATTACCTTTTATTTAGCACCGCATCTCAGCTAAGATGTTAAAGGAATCTACATCAACAGGACAACTACAATTACCTAAAAGAAGGTTGTAGCGAGGTGGGGGTCAGCCTCTTCTCCCAAGTAAAAAGCAATAAGACAAGAGGAAATGGCCTCAAGTTGCACCAAGGGAGGTTTAGGTTGGATATTAGGAAAAGATTCTTCACCAAAGGGTCATTAAGAGGGAAGAGGGAGGGAATCACCATTCCTGGAGATATTTAAAAGACAGGTAGGTGTGGTGCTGAGAGACATGGTTTAGCGATGGCTGTCAGCATTAGGCTGATAGCTGGACCTGATGATCTGAAAGGTCCCTTCCAACCTAGACAATTCTATGATTCTATGACACAGCAAGAAGCATTCATGATACAAAAGAGCAAGAGCTGCACGATCTTGCCCAAAAGCCACTTCTGAAGATAAATGTTGAAGCCTTTCTCTCTTGACCGAGCACCTCTGCAGCATGAACGAACAAACTTCTCTGCTTATTCAAATTTGCAAAGCCTAAGAGTTGCCAAAAACCCACTACAGACTGTTGCTTTCAAACAGCTCTGAATTTTCCCAGCATCAGCCTGTCATCGTATTTTGACAGAATCAGAAACTGCGGCAACCTCCGGGGAGAATCTATTCAACTCCTAAGTCTCTTGACCTACAGTTTAGAAGACTGTGACTGAAACAGTTATCACTAATGCTCACCTTTCTCTTTGCAAAGAAGTGATAAAAAACTACTCTTGGATGTCTTTACCCACCCAGTGTCTTCATGCTTGTACATGTCAGCAGGAAAGCAATCACTGCTTGATCCTCTGACCTGTGAATTCACCTCAACAGCTTTAAAAGCCTGCACTGCAGCTGGAAACACTACTGGACACTCTTGGGTAGATATTATAGAGACTCATTTATTGAGTGAGAAATTACGGGTTATTTTCTCATCTGGAATAACTACATTCATGATTTTTCCTTTTTCCTCCACTTTCTCTCCAGACTCATTGAAAGATCAGGAACATGGAACGGCTGCACCCAAATAAAGCTGAGAGAAGTCATAGTCACTATTGCCACTCGAGCAGATATTTCTCAGTTCATTCAGTATAACCTCAAAGTATAATTTCCCCATTTCACACCAAATTATTTTCATTACCTTTTATTGTCTGCCTCCAAGAAATGAGAATTTTTGCAAGATCACTGATACTCTCAGCAACTTTTTGGTTAATTCTTCATGCCAATAGAAGGAACATTGGTTTTGTCCCAAATCAGCTTCAAACTTTTTTCAAATATGAGAACACAAAAATCTGAAAGCTTCAATTTCCACGGTTAGAAACCATTTGTGACTGAAAGCTACTAAATGTGAAAAAGAAAATGTCTTCCTGCTAATTTCACAATAATGTCAAGAATTACTCACATAATGTCAAGCAATGTCACTGTTTCACAAAAAACGAGCCATTGAGAAATCAGACCAGGACAGGAAAGTAGAAAGAAGGAAAATTAATGTTTTTTAGTACTTCAGCAAGAGTGATTTAAGAGCATCACACAAACAGCATTTCATGCCTTGGCAGATAATGGAGAAAATCAGAAGAACACAATTGCTATAACTGTATGTTTCAGCTCTTCAGTATTTGAAGAAATTTAAGATATCTGCACTCAGCCACAGTCACTAACCATTAAAAACAAGGTCAAATATTAAAAATACAATGTTTCGTCTCTGACAAACAAAAGGTTTATTCTGTTTAGATCAAGTCACTGTGTCCCTTGGAGAAAAACCTACAGCAAGGCAGAACGAAGAAAGGGAACATTTTATGTCTGACCTGCAAATTTTGGACAAGTTGACCATGAAGCAGCAATGTGCCCTTGTGGCCAAGGTGGCCAATGGTCTCATTTGGGGCACTGAAGACCATGGCCAGCAGGTTGAGGGAGGTCATCCTCCCCCTCTATTCTGCCCTGGTGAGGACATATCTGGAATCTGTGTCCAGTTCTGGGCTCCCCAGTTCAGGAAAGACAGGGAACTACTGAAGAGATTACAGCGGAGGCTACAAAGATGATCAGGAATTGGAGCACCTCTCGTACGAGGAAAGGCTGAGTGACCTGGGGCTGTTCAGCCTGGAGAAGACTGAGAAAGAACCTCATCAATGCTGAGCAATATCTAAAGGGTAGATGTACAGGAGGATGGGGCCAGACTCTTGTCAGTGATGCCCGGTGACAGAACAAGGGGCCACAGACACAAGCTGTTCCAACTCAACATAAAGAAAACCAACTTTACTTTGAGGATACCAGAGCCCTGGAACAGGCTGCCCAGAGAGGGTGGGGAGTTTCCTTCTCTGGAGATCTTTCAAACCCACCTGGATGTGTTCCTGTCCAGCCTGCCAGGGTCACTGGATGACCCTGCTTTGGCAGGGGGTTCACACTGTAAGACAAAAAAAACTTTGTTTCCTTATGCAACTTGCTAAAATACTGAAAAAGAAAGTTGGGAAAAAAACAGGTAAAAGCCTTCTGACTTCAGTTTTCCCCTGGTGATAAGCCCAGAATCAAAGTTTTAACAAAGAACCCTAGTACCCAGGGTTCTTAGTGCTGGCTGAGCTTTTCCTTCCACCCGGAAAACAGCAAATATTGTTCACAAAGGAGAAGTCCAAGGACACCCCCCACAGCATCCAGCCCCTGAGAAGTGGCAGCCAGCTGGCCTACCCAGCTCTCTCAGGAACAGAGAGTCAAACATATCCTTGATAAATTACTAGTAGTACATAACGAGACAGAAAACTCAGCCTGACAGGAGAAAAAGCAGTAGTTTCTGCACCCAGAAACAGATATTTCCTTCACAAAAAAGAAGACAGTTGCTCAGTGAGCCCTCTTACAACTAGAGAAGAAAAAACCTCAGTGTCTGCTGCCAGGGAGATCTTCAGCATCACCTTGCCATCAAGACATGGTGTCTTCTTTAAATTAAAAAGAATCTCAAAAAGGCCACAAGATACACTTAGACCCTCACAAAAGCTGAAGTAGAAATTGAGTAATGGACAGTAAATATTACAAACTATTTTCCTTGAAGTTATTCACTAGATTATAGCATGGTTGCAAAGGTCTTCATGACCTTTCAGGGAGTCCCTCAACTCTAGTTTGGGATAGATGCAGATGGACAGTAACAACTTATTTGTATATTCAGTACATCCCTCTTCACTGCCGCCAGCAAGTTAATGCTGTAAATGAAGTGCTTTAGCAAGATTTGCATGATCAATCCACTAATTCAGTATTTCAATTATTTAATTCAGCAGAACAGAGCTGGTCTCCTCTAATTTGCAAAGAAGCATCACCTGGTTTTCCATTACATTAACTCTGATAGGTAGAATATGACAGCATTTTCTACAGTTTCATCAAGTAAACAGCATCTCTAATATTTCCCTGAAAAATACATGGAGCAAGTAAACATGACTTCAAACTGCTCGGAGATCCGATACTTGAACAAGTTGCTTTAAAAGCAATGCAAGGAATGGGTGGGTTTTCATTCCAGTATTCTCTACTCAGCACTTGCCTATGTTTTTATACTGCCCTGAGCAGCTACATTTCAGACTCCACTCTATATTCGTTAGGTCATCAGTTAAGACAGGACACACTGTTAGCATCAGGGTACTGTTAGCATCTACCTGTTCTATGTATAAACAATTGTCATGAAAATTAACATTGCTGATCTACTCCCCACACCGTGTTTTGTCAATAGACTCAAAAGCTATTCTTACGGGGAAACCCAAAAAGGCACTGGCAGGCAGCATACTATATGAAGTCTGGTTCTTTGAGGAATCAAGCAAAATAAACCTCTAACTAAATACAGTAGAGACTAAAATTAATAAAAAAAAATCACAGTTTGACATGGAAAAGAGCAGGAACAACAAGAAAATAATTAATCTGTGCTACCCAGAGAGCTAGACCCACTTACATTAACAGATCATCATGAACAATATCAGAGAAAGTGGCTCCATCCACACAAAGAAGAGAATGAGAACAAAAGGATTCAGGTATTTGTTGTGTAACAGCTCATCTTTGAAAAAGAAATTATCAGCTTTACTACTAACTGTGAAGGAAGAGGAGCTGGAAGAAGATAATCTTTTCAACATAAATAAAAATAGAAGCTTTGTCTGTCAAAAGCAGAATGCTTTCTGCTTCTAACATGACCACTGCAGAGAGAGAGAATGGGAAGAGACTGACTAAACACACCGTGGTCTTCCACTATAAGATTTGTAATAATTATATAAAATGTGTACACATTAAGTAACAGCCAGTTGGAAACTCACAGCCAGCATGAAAATATTTTCAGATAAAGTCTCATGAAAAATTCAGACAGCTAAAGTCAGAGGTCAGAAACATGCTATTAAAATTTCAGTATCTATTTCTCCACTGTAGCTGAGAACTTCAGGTGTCTGTACACTTTGAATACTACAAAAACATACTTTGTACATACAAAAGCAGTTTGTAAACCACTGAATAATATTAATTATTTTTTTCATGTTAAGAAATACCTGCGTCATATAACATTTACTTGAATTTTAGTGATGTAGCAACTCCTAGACCAGCTTCCTTCAGTACAAAAAGTATTAGCCCTTCAAAATACAGCACAAATTATTCATGTCTTCATATTGCCAATTAAAGTATGTCTTCCCCAAAGTAATCTCTTTCTCTGCAACAAAAACTTCGCAACTTGTCTTCATTTGAACGTTCTTCCCTCAACTAATCAAATCAGGCCTCTTCAAAAATCAGAGCTAACAATATGAAGACAAGAATTTTGGCCTAAGGCTCAGAAACTTCCTTTTGTTTATGACTGACTTTATACAAATTAATAGGAAACTTTTGTCATAAAGAAATGCACCATTTTATTGTAGTGACTGATCTTCTGTTTCAGCCAAGAATTTGTATCTGATGGTGCCTGGAGTTTTGGTCTGTACCTCATCAACACACGTTGAGGCTTGTTTAAAACGCCAGACAATCCGGATCAGTCTTCATTTCCATTACAGTGTTTTTCTTTCATATAACATACAACTCAAAAAGCTATTAGTCTTTGATTTTTGTGCTATGCAAATTAATTTCAATTTTTTTTTTATTGCTGTTGCTTGTCTAGTCAGTCTCATTGATTTATTCCATTTCAAAATTAATCAATTCACCGAATTGGGATCTGAACCAGAGTTAATCAAGGAACACATGGATAAGCAGATCGTTATTTGAAGTGGATAAACACATATAGGCATCATGGTTTTCCTCTACGCAAGCCTCATTTCCTACCTAGTCTAAAAGACACGTATTTCAGGACTTTCTACACCCTTTTACTAAAATATTTTAAGTGAAGTTATTTAAGAAGCCAGCTTGTCTCTAGAAAACACCGATTCCAGAGAGAGATTCTAAAAGAATACAAGCCCAGAGCTTTACCCTGCTGCGACTACTTTGAATTTTTTTTTTAAAGGGGTTTTAAAAAAGCAGGAAAAAGTGTTGCAGATAAACAACTCCCAGCAGCAGGAGCACATAACGATGCTGAAATTTTACAGTACACAACTGAAGAAAACACAGAACTAGATGAAAAGCTGCAAAATTCACAGTACCATGATGAACAAGAAGAGTTAAGAAGCTTCTAAGAAGCCTCCTCCTACTTCATTTGCAATCTCAGAAGTCTTTTATTCCAATATGTCAGAAAGCATTTACATTCAAGCTTTTTTAAAAATACTCCTTCTTACACCATGTTGTGCCACCGCTATACATCGAGCACACAAGGTGACAAGTCTGTTCAATTACATTTTTTATATATATATATACACACACACTTTAATGTACATTCACAGATGAGATATGGCACTATGCTGAAGCTGTAAAAAAAATTCCAATTAATGGCTAAGAACCTACCAGGCTGCCATAAATATTCCCCAGTAATTATATGGAAGATTTCAGTCTCCATCCTGAAATCAGTTAATTTTAGTATTATAAGACCAACCAACCTAGCTCCCTATTGAAAAATGTATCGGCTAGGCAAATACAAATTGCAGGTACTTTGTCAACTAAAATACAATGCAGTGCATTAAAACCAGTTCCTTAGAGTCAGTTAAGTAAACATCACTTCAATTCAGAAATTTACATCAAGTTTAAATTAGCATTATATTCTCTGTTCAGTCCAAAGGGCTTCGTTCTTTTCAGCCCCTGAAATCAGGAACTTTTACCTTTCTAAAAATTAATTTACACGCCACAGAGAATGCTAGGGGAATGCTATCCTAATTTAAAGGCACTATGCAGGAATGATATCCTTATGACTACAAAACGTGGCAAATTGCTGACAGGCTGAGTCTACATTAGCAAGTATCACAGCACAAAAAGGAAGAAGCTGTAGAGCAAAGCAGCTGGTGCCTACATTACACACAGTTCAGGGCACTGCTTGTGACAGTCAGCATAAGACCTTTTATCAGAAGTTTTCCAATATAGGATCTCTTACTTCCCACTTCCAAGAAACAATATCACAATCAAATCTACTCTAGAAACTCTATAAATAACCCTGGCTCAGCAAAAAATTGTGATGTTGCCATTTTTTTCTGGTTTCCTAATAGCTAATAACTGTTTTGAAATGCAAAAGCGACATGAATAATCATCTCTTTCCTCAACATCATAAACACATTCACTTATTGCTTCTTTTCATCTCTCCTAATCGGTAATTAATTAATGTAGCAAAAGGGGTTGTTTTTTTCCTGGAATTCAGGAATATTGTATTAACTAAATCACACTCATTTAAATGCTCCATCATTCCTCAAAAAGAAATCAGGCTTCAAGGATGTTCTACCTCCTTCCCATTAGAGGACAATCACCCATACACTTACTATTATTTACTCTGGTTTCTTATAATTCACCCTGTACAAGTATCAAATTTACTGAACTCCAGATGGGTTCAAAGGATGGAATTCAGTTTATCTCATTTCAAGAAAAGCATCAATGACTACACTCAGGTGCAGACACCCATTTAGTGCCAGGATAGCCACATACGTGTAAAGGGAATGATGAAGCCTTTACAAAGAATCACTGGGATGGGCAAGATCATTAAGGATGAACACTGAGCAGACATCTATACTGCAGGAAAAGCCACCTCATTTAGTTAGAAGAATTTCCATCCCTTTCTGACTTCTTCAAAAAAATGCAGACATACATTTGCAATATTAAAATGAGAATGAAGATAACTACAACTGCTAGTAGTTCAACTTTTTAATTTTAAAATACTTTTAGAGTCTTTGAACCTTATCTGGTACCTGAAATTTATTACTACTCATTTTACAGTTCAGATGGCTCCCTACCATAAACCATTTCTAATTACACTTTGAAAGAATTCCACAGATTTATTCTCTGTCGAGATAGGACCAAGCCTCAGAATCTTCCTTCCTAAAATGAAAATCTTGATCAAAGTTTTCTGATACAGCTTAATCTTCCCCAAGTGTCTCTATTCTTCAACTATGCTTCAGTTCTGGCAGACTTCCTGCTTCTAATCATGGGATCATAGAATGGTTTAGGTTGGAAGGAACCTAAGCCTCCTGCCATGGGCCAGAACACCTCCCACTAGACCAGGTTGCTCAAAGCCTCCTCCAGCCTGGCCTTGAACACCTCCAGGGATGGGGCATCCATGACTTGTCTTATCACCCTCAAGGTAAAGAATTTCTTCTTAATGCCTAATCTAAATTTCCCCTCTTTCAGTTTAAAACCATTACCCCTACTACTGTAAATAAACTCTCTAATAGAGTCCCTCTCCATCCTTCCTATATTTGAAGAAGTTATTAGGTTTCATGAGCCCAGCAATTAAATTAAAACCTTGTCTGGGTTTAACTCCTCCCCCTGCCTCATTTAACTTATCAGGGTTGATCGTCCCTTCTACTTCCTATGTTTGGATACAACATCCACTTTTATACAGTTTTTTATCTCCTCCCTCAATTGATTTCATTTTCCTGTTTAACTACCTTTGCTTTTTTCATTATTTTTTTTACTTATTTTAATGGAGAAGCAGAATACTACTTTGACATCTTTAAGTAACTTCCATACTACCAGCAAACACGCCACATCTATTAATTTCTTCCAATTACCTCCTTTACTTTTATATATCTCCTCATTTCAAAGTTTAATACTACTATCAGGCTGGTTTGCTTATTTTAAAATCAGACATTCATATTTGGTTATCCTAAATTTTATTTCTAACACTTACAATCTTGTTTCCTGTACCCTAGACATGAGGAACAGGAGAAAAGAGGAGCACTATGGGAATAGGCAGAAGGAACAATAAAAAAAGGTGAGCAACAAACTCAAACTAAAAAAAAAAAAAAAAAAAAAAGCTGAAGCTCTCAAGAACTTTTGCTACAGGAGTAGCAGAAGTAGCAGAAAAAATGAGAAAGTCTTAGCGAGATATAAACAAGAGAACAGGCTACAGCTTGGTGAACACACAGTGCTGTGTTACTCCAGCAGTCCCTCAAAACAAGAGGTGGTTTACGTTATTCCATGCTTTAGAGAGGTTATTTACACGCTTATAGGTTATTCTTATCTCTTTCTCCAGTGAAATGTCGTTTAGTCAAATCTGTGTGGGGAAGTACAACTCAACAAGTGTCTTTGCAGTTTGATTGCCTTCCAGTACCTGAGGGGGGCCTACAGGAGGGACTTGATCAGGGACTGTAGTGATAGGATGAGGGGTAATGATTTTTAAACTAAAAGAAGGGAGATTTAGATTAGGTATTGGGAATAAATTCTTTACTGTGATGTAAATGAGACACTGGAACAGGTTGCCCAGAGAAGCTGTGGGTGCCCCATCCCTGGAGGTGTTCAGGGCCAGGCTGGATGAGGCTTTGAGCCACCTGGTCTGGTGGGAGGTGTCCTTGCCCATGGCAGGGGGGTTGGAACTCAATGATCTTTATGGTCATTTCCAACTCTAACCATTCTACGATTCTATGATTCCCAAGTGTTTGGGTGGAAATTCAACACAATGTTTTAAGTAAAGATCCCCAGAAACTGAATCTGGTCCTTACTGCTGTCCATATAGGCTTGGCAGAAGGGTTAGACTTAAGGGCATTGGTCTCACTGTCAAATTTTAGGAGGCCAGTTTAATATTTTTTCTTATTTCCTATATTTCTACATGGCAATTTGAAATTTAAATATCATCAAGTGCATGCATATGCAATCTGTTCTATAAATAAAAATGTCTGTAAAATACCGCAGAGTTTCCTCTTTCAAGTTGTAAGACAGAAAGGCAGATTTTGAGTTGTCAGACACCATGTCTGACATGATCAAATTACAATCAGTCCAGGCTTAACCATAATTTTTAAAGATAAACAAGTTTTGGGGTTGTTTTTTTTTATTTTGCTTATATCAAGTTCATTGCTTCTTTGCAAAAGGCACAGACCTCACCCTGGCAGTTGATGTGTCAGCCATCACCTGAGCACAGCGGTCTTGAAAGGAGGATGAAAAGGTTGTGAAAGGGATCTCGGATTCTTGGCATGTACTCCCTGGTCCTCCAGCCACCAACAGCTCTGAGCTGTCAAGGCATCAAAGTGCTCTGCCCAGCCAACACTGACAAGTCCATCACAACTCATCTAGAGGGATGAGGGGAACCGAAATAGCATTCGGCATCAATTTTGGCAGAAAAATCTTCAGCGGGGAGGATGATCTCAGCACGGGCAGAAAATCAGTACCTTTGGAAGGGGAGAGATTGTTTTCTTGAGAAAACAGCCTGGAGCCAAATTCACAAACCTCTAAGGTTGGCACGGCATGGATCACCGCGTTGTAAGATTTTGAAGTGCCAAGTGATAGCCAGTGCTGCAGTAGGGACAGAATCCTGCCACCACAGAGCTAAGAATGACATCAGTGAAATTTAGACAACTATAGATATTTCTGAAAATTCAACTCAGGACCTTTGAAATGAAGAAAGGCCTTTTCCTTAGAGCTATGTTTTTATCATCCCATTGATGTCCAGCAATCTAAGAAAGAACCATGGACAGGAACGACAAGGAGGTACCCTAGGACATTTCAGGAAGTACTTCTAGATATTGTTCCCTCCATCACCTGCAATCACTCACCTCAAGAATAAAGACATCAAGAACACAGATGACACATGACTTCTGCATGTTTAATGCGAGGCCGAATCATGATAGAGTCAGTGAGTTAATTAAGTACACAACAGATAGAGTAGTAGAAACCTCCAATGGGTGGGCCGGAATGTTTCCAAGTATCTGACTTTACCCAAATCAAACTCAGTGAGCTGTACACAGTGTTACCTTTCAAAAGGCATTAAACAAGAGATAGATTTCATTCTGAGCAACTTTTTGCCCATTTTAATTCTTATTTAAAGAAAGAGTGATTCTCAAGGGCTTGCTAACATTATAACATGATGGTTTGAGAGTAGAGAGCTTCTATGCAGAATTTGGTACCTCTTTTTGCTAAACTGAAGACTGCATTTTACATATTTATGTAACTAAATAGCTTAATTTTAAATCAGACTCTTAGTTTCCATGTTGTTAAAACAGTGACTGACATCTCCCATTTACTTGATGATACTTTTTATTCAGATATGCCAGGCTGCATAGTTGGAAACTGGAATTCAAGTAAACATACACAAAAGCTGTATTTCAAAACAAATATCAAGTGTCATTCAATTAAAATATAATAAAATTTCATTTTAAACACAAACCAATTTTGATTGTGTATTTGTGTCCCGTGGATAGAAGCAAGAGCTTCTAATTCACAGATCTTTCACTGTAACTACTGAAAATCATCTTCTGAACTTCTACTTGAAGTGAAGAATTTTTTGTCTGTTTTCTCAAGTCCCAACTTCAACTGAACTCATCAAGGAACAGAATCAGATTAACAAGCTGGAGGGCCAGGCCCAAAGGGCAGTGGAGAATGGAGTTAAATCCAGTTGGTGGCCAGTCACGAGTGGTGTCCCCAGGGCTCAATATTGGGGCCTGTTCTGTCTAGTATCTTTATCAATGACCTGGATGAGGAGATCAAGTGCGCCCTCTGTAAGTTCACAGACAACACCAAGTTAGATGGGAGTGCTGACCTGCTTGACGGTAGAAAGGCTCTACGGAGAGACAGACTGGATCAATGCGCTGAGGCCAATGGTATGAGGTTCAACAAGGCCAAGTGCCAGGTCCTGCACTTTGGTACATCAACCCCGCGTATCGCTACAGGCCAGGGGAAGTGTGGCTGGAGAGCTGACTGTTGCTGGAAAAGGACCTGGGGGTGTTGGTCAACTGTTGGCCGAACATGAGCCAGCAGTGTGCCCAGGTGGCCAATAAGGCCAACAGCATCCTGACCTGTATCAGGGACAGGGTCATTGGTAGGACTAGGGAAGAGATCATGCCACTCCTGTACTCAGCGGCCCCACCTCAAGCGCTGTGTCCAGTTTTGGGCCCCCCACTACAAGAAAGACATTGAGGTGCTGGACTGTGTCCCTGGAGATATTTAAAGGATGTGTAGATGTGGTCCTGAGGGACATGGTTTAGTGGTGGACTCGGCAGTGCTAGGTTTATGGTTGGACTCAATGACCTTAAAGGTCCCTTCAGCCTAGAAAATTCTATGATTAATAGCACTTATGAAATCTGCCAGTATTTTAAAATAACACATTTTAATGGACGAGCAAATTAATTTTTCTGATCATATTCTTAATATTTACAGAGGAAACGGAGTATTAGGCTTGAGGCACTCAATTTACAGATGGAAAACATTAAAGGAAGTTTTATTTTAGATACTACACATCAAGGTCAGAACACTTACATTTAAAACTAATAACACCATATACCTGATTGATTACCATCAACATGCTAACTCATGCACAGTCAGAATTCCCTGACTTCTGTGACCTCCATTACTCCTCAAATTAAATGCATTTCAAAACAAAGTCACATTATTTGACAGTAGGACAAAAGCAAGCACAAATATCTCTTTCTTTTAAAAATCATACCTTGATCAGAAAGAAAATCCAGCATGGTCTGGAGAAGGAAAGACAGATGCCTGACGCATAGAGCAGGATTGCCCATTCTTCTGGAAGCATAAACTAGTTCATGAAGCAACCGCATCTGCACTGCAGCCCATCCTCTGTGAGTTCCTAAAAAGTAAGCAGTTATTTATTACTTTTTTAAGCTAGAAGTCATCACACACCAATTGGTTTTGGTTTTATTTATGTACTAAGCAGCAATTTAATGGCATTTATAAAAATCACCCAATGGAACCAATAGTTGCAAAATCCAAATTTTGTACTCAAAAGAAAACCAAGATCTTCGAGTTAACTTGAATATTTAAATGTAAAAGCAATTTTTGTCTTATAGGCTTGTCTATCGACTAATAAATTTATCATGATTATTCACAAAATGAAGTTAACACTTCCCATAAAGTAAAAACAGAATGATACAAAAAACCTTTAATTTTTTATATTTTTTAAATTCTCTTAACAAGAAATTCACATGAGATTTCATACAGACACTTCATTTTTATCCAAGTCAAGTACATCTTAATTCTCCTTAAAGATCAAGCAAAAGATATTTTCTTTAAATGCTTTTCTGACCATTAAAAGACAGTAAAAAGCAATAAAACTTAAAGACATGAGGCACACTTCCTGATTTCCAGTCTTTAAAAATTAAGTTTCGGACTATAAATTATTTCATATTTCCAAAGTACCTATCATAACAATAAATAGAACACCATAATCCAACTTTTCTTTCAAAAATGTAATGTGCAGTACTCTTCTGAAACTGAACATGCTTTTGGTAGTAGGGAAGAGCAATAATTTTTAAATAATAGATATTCCATGATGTGCAATATTTCATAAACTTCTAAGCAGCCTTCCTTCTAATATTACCCTTCAGCACTTGGCTAACTTTTCTAGAAATATTTACTGCGACCAAACCTTGAGAGTTTATGTTTTGCACACAAGAGCCTCATTATTTTTCATATGTGAAATGTCATTCTTATTAAGTAGTTCTTACAATTTACAGTGATCTTTCCATAAGTCTCTGAAACAGCCATTTCAGCGGTAAAATGTAACAAAGCACTTCAGTGCAACATAAAGGTAAGGTAAAAAATTCAAGATAGACAACAATCACGTAACTTTTTTTTTTTTGCCCTAATTGTCAATTTTGCAGAACTTCTACAGTGTCTCCTCCCAACACAGTCCCAATCCCAGTCATCTTGTCCCTCACAGGTCACAGCATATTTATTCTAGCACATTCCCTCCTCCTAGACTCTTTGCATTTTTCTGTCTAGTTCATTTTAATATTCTGTTTTCTCCCTCCTCTCACAAGTAATTTTACGACTTCCCAAGTAGTCAATGTGCTCTCAGAAAAGGGAGAAGAATATTGCGGCTGCAGTTCATTCCTATTTAAACCAGTTCAGATTTTTTCATACTGGTAAACCCCAACTCCTTTCTATCGATACACGCTTAGCCCATTGCTTGCTGCTCCTCTCCTGCAGCTGCATTTAGTGAACGGTCCCCAAAAATACCACTCCACAAAAGAATGCAAGTTTTGGAGCAATGCCGAAAGGTTTACTCAAAAGGAGTTCCCAAGCAGCACATTAACTGTCTCTGCCTTTCAGCAAAAACTCAACACAGTATATTAAAATCAAGACAGCTTTTAAAATTATTACTTTATAGCCAGCTTTAGATAACATTGATAAAACTGTTGAAGTATAGCTTACCTAAACAAGAACAGCAAGCAGCACGGAACGTGCAGACAGTAAACACAGTATTTAACAGCTACAAAAACACTGGGCATGTGTTCTTATGGACTAGTTTTAATTTCATTTTTAATAGATGCAAAAAAAAAAAATCAATTCAAATTATATATAGCATCTAAAACCGGTTGAAATGTCTTAACGAAATGCTATTATTCTGGGTAACATCACTCTGTTCTAATTTGAGGAAAAACATGACATATTTCACCCTACAGACATAAATATATTATATATATGTATATGTGTGTGTCTACGTACAAAAATATGTAAAAGAATCTCTCATTCTTTCATTATAAGATCAAACAGCAACAAATACCAAAGAAATACAATTTCTGATACAGAAGCTGAAGGCACTTTACTTGAAAAAAATACTCAAAAATAAAATAAGAATGTTTTTGGACTGAGAAACGTTTAATCAAAACCAAAGACGTTTTTGAAAAAGAGCAGAAATGAGGCTCTCATCAAGAAAACATAATTATTTGCTGCAAACAGAAGTACGCAGCAATACATTCAACAGTGGCAGAAATTTGAAATTATTGAAAGCAACACTAAGAAAAGGCAAAGGTACAGTGTTAAAGAACTGCTCTGTTTGCCGCAATTACTTCCAGATAGGTAAATGACTTAGGTTTAATCTGAAATCTCTCTAGGAAATTAGAAATTGTAGGAAAATTAGGAATTAGAAATTCTATTTTCAACAGAAAGCCAGTTGAGTGACGTACTGTGGTAGTCCATATTTTCCCAGAGACACTTACCTTTGCTGAAATCTTTCGGATCCAATGATAAGCTGTAGCCAGGGAGAGTTTCCAAAAGCAGTTTGTAGCAGGCCCTCCAGCCGGGCTCCGGGATGCTGGGGGCAGCGCACTGCATTGCTGCGATTCGCTTGAAAAAAGCAGACTTGCGGTGAAAACCAATACGTTCATAGAGCTCAGAGAGAATGCTGTAACGCTGGATCTTTTCTTCTTCTGAAAGCTGAAATTTGAAGGGAAGGGAGAAAAGGGTTGGTTTCACTCAAAACTTTAAAGCGTATATCTCAGTTTAAAAAAAAAAAAAACACAACAGGAGGAGGAAAAAAAACCATAGTAGACATCTCTCCAACACTACAGAAGGCCAGCGATTTTGCATACAGTCAAGACAGCTTCTACTGCCAGGAAAACATAGGCTTGCTCAACAGCTTCAAGTTCAACAGCTAAGGAAAGCAGCAAGGACAGAGTTCTTCAGCAACTCTATCTGTCACTAGTACTAACAAGGAAATAGTCAAAACAGTCAATAACAGCTAATCAGCTCCACGTTTTAAGGAAGATATTTAATGTGATGTTCATGTGCATAAGAATGCAGAAATATACCACTACATCTAGCAATTCACCAACTTCGATATTTTCATCCCTTTAAGATTAAATCTAATTATTAATCTTGAAATCTCAGGCTACAAAAGCAAAGAAACTACTGTCTCAATCTTCATATGTCTCTGATATTGCAAACTGCAACACTATACATATGCAAACTGCAAACTAGTGAGGAAGAATTTGGTGAAAGGTAAAGCTGAAACCAACTTGATGAGTAACTACCAACATGTGCTTCTTTAACTCAACAATATGTTGGCACAAGGCCCAAGTAACCATTCTTTCCCCTCTGCTTTGAATGACAACCTTGCTTTCAAATTTGCCCTATCCCTGGAGGGGTTCAAGGCCAGGCTGGATGGGG
>JAOQGH010000012.1:148638356-148662972 GCA_025769975.1 Gallinago jamesoni
CCCCTCTGCTTTGAATGACAACCTTGCTTTCAAATTTGCCCTATCCCTGGAGGGGTTCAAGGCCAGGCTGGATGGGGCTTTGAGCAACCTGGTCTGGTGGGAGGTGTCCCGGCCCATGGTAGGGAGGTAGAACAAGACAATCTTCAAGGTCCCTTCCAACCCAAACCATTCTATGATTAATCAGCCAGCCAAGAAAAAACTGCAGCAGAAACTCTGGAAGTTACCAACTAGTTCCAGTTTACATCCCCGTAAGGAGCGAGACTGAGTTCTGCAGGTGGACCAATGCTGACACCTAGTGCACAGTATCTGGCGTGCACCACCAAGAGCAATATAAAATGTTATAAATTACTCTAAAGCTGTGAACACGTTTTGCAAAGGCGTTTAAAATGACAAACTTAAAATGACAACTACTCAAAAATAGCTGTTTCTGTCCTTTATTGTGTTTCTGCAGCTCATTCTTCAGAACTGAAAGTATCAATCAGTGGATTCTGCACATATAACTTCAAATACTTAGAGACTTGGGAAGTCAAAAGATGCTAGCCACACTTCTACAGAAATAATTAGCTTTTATGAATGAAGCTTCAAAATATCTTTTATTCATTTAAATCCTAATATAGTTAAAAACACAAAATAGTCTATTTTCAAAAGTCACTTCTAATTTTCGACACAGAGATATGAGAGACCTTGAAGCCCTGGAGTTTTCAGAAAGTACGACAGCCTTATCTGACAGTTCAAATCTTAGTAGTTCAAGACACGAGGACACACAGCCAGACTAGTAAATCATTTGAGAAGTTTCAGACAATATTTTTGAAGCTGAAGCTTCTGTTTTCCTTAGGACTGACAACACAAGACAATGCCCAATGCAAAAATACTGCCCATCTGTATAAAAGACCAAGCCTTGTAATGGGAGTTGTAAAAAGGCAATTGCACCGAGGTGAAAATTTTCATGAATCAGTGCAGCTGGAAAGAACATGACACACAAAAAGAAAATACAGAACAATTTTAAACCACTTTATCAGAATCCTCAAGAGCTATCACTCAGAAAGAACACAAGATGTCAGATGAAGGGTGCCCACTCTAGCAAAAATAAAGCTGCTCCTACTTTTTTAAAAAGTTAGCACTATAAAAAAATACAGCAGAGTGGAAAAGTGCACGAGTACATGATCATGTAGTAAAGTTACAAAAGCTTAAAAAAATACTATCTAAAGCTATTTCTCAAATACATAATACTGTCAATATTCACGCACCTATGGAAACTAAATTTTTAAGATCAGGGTCATACTATTTAGGTAGACATGAGCTCTCACTAATAATAAGAACAATAATCAGAAAAGCACCAGATTCTTAGAAAGTTTTTTTATGAGCCAACAGTGCGCGCTGGCAGCCCAGAAAGCAAATCTCATCCTGGGCTGTATCAAAAGAAGGGTGGCCAGCAGATCACGGGAGGTGATTCTGCTCCTCTGCTCTTGTGAGATCCCACCTGGAGTACTGTGTCAGGCTTTGGAGTCCTCAAGACAGGAAGGCCATCAACATGTTGGAATGGGTCCAGCAGACAGCCACTAAAATGATCAGAGGGCTGGAGCACCTCTCCTATGAAGACAGGCTGAGAGAGTTGGGGTTGTTCAGCCTGGAGAAGAGAAGGCTCCAGGGAGACCTTATAGCAGCCTTCCAGTATCTGAAGGGGGCCTAGAGGAAAGATGGGGAAGGACTCTTTGCCAGGAAGTGTAACAATAGGATGAGGGGTAATGGTTTTAAATTGAAATAGGAGAGATCTAGATTAGGTATCAAGAGAAATTCTTTGCTGTGAGGGTGGTGAGACACTGGCACAGGTTGCCCAGGGAAGCTGTGGATGCCCCATCCCTGGAGGTGTTCAAGGCCAGGCTGGATGGGGCTTTGAACACCCTGCTCTAGTGGGAGGTGTCCCTGCCCAGGGCAGGGGGGATCAAACAGGATGATTTTGAAGGTCCCTTCCAACTCTAACCATTCTATGATTCTGTATCTTCTTCACAATGGATAATACCCAAGAGAGTCTTTAATCTCAAACTTAGTCCTCATGTTTTCAGATTAACTCTGAATACCTTTTTAACCAGACTCACAGGTGTGAAAATCTTCAGAAGCCACGTCCTAGTGAGAAGGAAGGTCACAACACAGAAAATGAACTGGAGTCTCCTGAATCAAAGTAACTTTCACACTTCAGTATAACCTTTCAAATGAGAAGAGAAAAAATAACCATCCTTTTTGCACCGACCTGACGAAGGTTGATATAAACTGCATTCTGAAGAAATTCAGAGGCTTCCATGCTCCTCTTCTGTATTGCAAGGACTCTCACCGCTTTCACGCAGGCTTCCAGTTCAATCACACCAGCATTCTTGTACTTGAAGAGGGAGAAAATGAAAATAATATTGAAGTGTTGCACCTGTTAGATTTGATAAGTATTTCTTCTCAACACATAAATCAGCTGTCACATCTTCCAAACCCAGCAATTCCTTCACGCTAGTGATTATACCGTTAAATTATCAACATATGCCCAACTGGAAATTAAGGTGTCATCTAAAATATTATTATGTAAAACCACAGTTTTCAGCCTCTTCGTTCACTTTTCTTATTTTGGGACCCAGCACAGCTTCAGTCTGAGAGTTCAGACAAGGAGAATAACTGGCAATATTAGTATCATATATACAGTGGGGGTGGGTAGTGTGTCTGCAACAAAGAAATAAATTCTACCCACAAAGTGTAATAGGTATGTAAGTAAAAAGGTCAGGTTTTTTTACTTACACCGACATTTACCACCACCTAAAACTGTTCTATAACAGTAAGAATTATTTTTGCCTTTTCTAATAATTAGAAAATACACTATATAGCACAGGAAACTATACCAAGAGAGCTTTAGTTGTAGTGAATCAATTTTCTCTTCAGTTACAACAGTACTGCTGATGACAAGTGAATTATAAACCATTCTGAGTTTTCTAGTATCTACTTACAAAACATTTTCTGTAAATGACTCAGTTACTCTGCTTGCTTAAGAAAGGCAGGAGACAATGTAGATGTGCATTGATCTGTTTGAGCTTGGACAACACACAGAGGCCATTTCCTAGACAAGCAATCTGATCTAGTTATTTCCTCAAACAATACTGATTTTGGATATTTGAGTCTGCCTGTCTCCCTGTCTCCTGCTGAAGTTAAACTCTGCCCAGATATTATCATGTTTGAAATCTAATGAGGGAAATAAAGCTCAGAACAAAATGCAAGAGTTACTCCACCAAAGCAGTTACATATTCTTCTTGTGCTTTTATATCAGCAAAATCAAATCACTGGAGATGGAATCCATTTTACAAGATGCTACAGAAGTTTCTTAATCTCAGTGATAACATAAAAAAATACGTAGAAAGTGCTGTTTCCTCAGTATCAGAGCTAGGAGTTACTCTATCTGTAGGTCTCAGACAAAAGCTAACTGTGCTTTGTCTTGAACAGGAACAGATCAGTCCCAAGACAAAGCTCTTCATTATTTGCAAGTGAAGCTGCAGTGAAGCGTAGTTAGTACCCCCTGAGAGTATAATGTATATAATTATAATCAAAACATAAATATCCTGCCCTAAGTCCAAAGTCCAATAATTTTATACTTCTAAAGAAAACCTACTGTTTCCAGATAAGCAATTTGCCCTTAAGGTAATACAAAAAGCTGAATGAATAGTTGAGAGTTATTTTTATAGTGATAGTTTTAAATTTACCTGAAACTATCCCCAAAACTATCACCTTTTACTGCTCCTGATCATAAGTTAACTCACACACACAATTTACCTTGTTTCATTTGGAGAGTCTCCCTTCAACAGACATGGAAATGCCACATCATATTTAGATAGTTTAGTCTAAAGAAACTTTCAGTATCAAATGAGAGATATATGAAATTAAGAAGTGATAAAGCATAACTAGCTACACTGCAATGCAATTAAACTTATCTTTAATGTTGATGTGGATACCAAGCTACTGTTGTCACAGAATGAAGTAATATTTTTTCCCTTTTCATATTATGGATGTGAACATTAAGCTACATCATGTCTTATGCTCTGAGCATTTGCACAGAAACCTAAAAAAATGCTCCAGTAGAGCTGAAAACTGTAATTTTTCTATATCTCTTTTAAGTATTTTTATCCTTCCCATTTCCTCCATGACCCCCTACCTCTCTGCATGGTCTATATACTATCATCCCCAAACAATCCTGCAAAATCCATCAGCAGTAACCTCTTCATCGACTCCTGAACTCCCCAGAGATATTCCAGCAGGCACAGTAAGTAAACAGCTTCCACAAAGCATAAAGGCATCATCGGAGTTGATGATGTACGTATTAAGGCCCATAAACGTATATAATAATTAACAAACCTTCAAATATCTAACACTTCTGCTTAGAGTACTTTAAGAACATAAGACAATTAATCCAAAACTACTGTCAGGCACAGTAAATAGTTTAGTTTACTCAGCACAGTTTTGTTTGAGGTGTCATTGGCCGAAGATCTGAGATTCCCAAACTCTAAACAAAGCAATTATTTCAGTAGTACAAATTATTCCTATTTCTTACATTATCCTATGTTTTACAAAATTCATCGCATGTTGTTTTAGAAGATCCTCTGAAGCCAAAATCCCAGCAGTTCATTATTCAACAGGTCAAGGGAGGTCATCCTGCCCCTCTACTCTGCCCTAGTGCGGCAGAGTACTGGGTCCGGTTTTGGGCTCCCCAGTTCAAGAAGGACAGGGAACTGCTGGAGAGGGTACACAAAGATGATGTGGAGAGGACCACAAAGATGATGAGGGGCCTGGAGCATCTCTCTGAGGAGAAAAGGCTGAGGGACTTGAGTCTTTTTAGTCTAGAGAAGGGAAGGCTGAGGGTGGGGATCTGACCAATGCCTCTTAAATACTTAAATAGTAGATGTGAAGAGGATGGGACCAGTCTTTTTTCAGTGGTGCCCAGTGACACAACAAGAGGAAATGGGCACAAACTTGAACATAAGAAGTTCCATCTAAACATGAGGAGGAACTTCTTTCCTGTGAGAGCGGCAGAGCACTGGAACAGGCTGCCCAGAGAGGTGGTGGAGTCTCTGTCACCAGACACATAGCCTGGACACATTCCTGGGCAACCTGCTCTAGGACGACCTGCTTTGGCAGGGGGGTTGGACTAGATGATCTCTAGAGGCCCCTTCCAACCCCATATCATTTTTGATTATTCACAAGCACTTCAGTGAAATGTCTTAAAAATGAATATGATTACCTTGCCGTAGTAAGAAATGGCTTCTTTATATTTATCTATGATGTCTTCAGGGCTAAGGCAATTCTTGGCACGTCCTATCTCAGTGCTGGTATCTGCATTTATACCATTTGAAGTCAGCGCACCTAGAACAGAACAGGGTAGGAAATGAGCAGAAGGACTTTTAGCAAATACTACACACCTAAGAAGAAAACTAGGATATGCTGTGGCCTTAACCAAAGCATACACAGAGAGTACTTGCCCTACCTAGAAAATACTAGTTCTGTTTTATTATGCTATTTTAAAGAGTGCAAAGGAAAAATAGAATAAATCATAAACCAGCAATCAGGAAGTAATCTTTCACTTAGTAAAAAACCAAATATATTCATAATGTTTTACATTTATCTCAATATTTAGACTATGATTCAAATATTAAATTGCTATCATTAGATTACAGCCACATCTCAATAGCCAATTTTAATCTTTGGATTATTCCTTGTTCTACTTTAAAATTGCATTTCTAAAGCATACCTAAGAAAAAAAAAAGGGCTTTTTTTTTTTTATAAACTAGTTACTGGAACAGTGACCTTCTCCTCCAGCTATTTAAAAGGAGTACTTCTCTTCCCTATGTCTAATCACAGAAAACCAAGTGTTACATTGTAACAAAGGCCACCAAATCTGAGCCTTTGACAATAAAATAAATCTACCTGAGGCTCAAAAAAACAGTAAGAAATGGCTTTTCTTATATAAGAAAGAAAGAAAGAGACAGAAAGAGTCTTTACATATATAAGAGGTAAGAATGGGAAATAGAAGCCAAGGAAATCTGAGGTATTACGAAGAACATGAAAATTTTATTTCTAGAATTTAATTTTATTGCAGAGTTAACACCTTAAAATTGAAAACATACAAAGGTTTGGCAAAGCTCTATACATTTTTACATGTTACTTAATCTGTAGGATTACATGCCTAAATTTATATGCTCCAAGAGGTTTCTCTACTAAGACGGCAAAGTCTTTGTGTTTCAGAGCTGGACTTAACTCTCAATAGACAGTTAAAAACTGTGAAAGATACTTTCTACTCCTCTCTATATATTTAGAAATATGTTTATTTACACGCTCAAAGCGACTTTTTTTTTATATATGTTTGGCAACCTTAGAGAATCATTCCAAGCACATCTATAGATTAACACCTTAGGGGTTTTACAGAAGTTAAGTGCAAAATCTTTGTTAGTGACGACTGAAAGAGAATCAAGACGCTACAAGGCTACATGGAACCATTAATGTTTGTCAGTTAAAAAAAATAATTTAAAAATCCTCACTACTCATAAGAAGAAACAATCTTGATCAGAATTTACAGGGACACAATCATAGAACTAGATAATTTCGTTTATGCCAATTCCCCTTCAGTATCTTTGCTTCCTCAAGATTTACAGCCAAAAACTGAAGCGTAAGGAATCAGTACTAGTTTTGGCAAGTGGCACTAATTATCTATACAAATGCAGAACATATGCAAGTAATAAAAGTAAAGACTTTGGAAACATGCATGAAAATAATGTACCTGGATCAATGAGAACTTCTTGTGCCCCTAAAAGGAGGAACAAAAATGATTTTGTTTTCAGCCTTAAATATAGCCAACAAAATAAGATCTTATAATGTTTTATAAGTAACATCAGGCTTGAAGAAATGCTAAGATTTATTAGGATCATCATTGCTGTTTTGAAGGACTACCAATTATAACTCTAGTAGTCACCATATGCTAAATCTCATTTTGTTAAAAAACAAATGTAACATTCCCATAAACTTGCAATGAGTTCTGAGACACCAAGAAGAATTAAAGATGTTGCTGTGTTTAATTTAAAGCCATATCCTTTTTCTCCTTTTTCCTTACTGCTGTCTTCATTGGCAAGTTTCCATCACATTCCACTTACTATACTTTAATATCAGGTCCTACAGCACTTAGATCTCATTGTGGGAGCTCATTTAATTTACACGATACTCTAAAATAACATTTTTGAGTAATTTTATCCCTTTCAATTGTCATTAATTTCACTTCAAGTTTTTCTGAATAATTGAATCATGCCAACCCCAAAATACAGACTATTCACAAAAAATAGTTGCCAAGAGTACTGCAAAGTTGGATTACAAGGTATATAATGCCTTACTGCCCTAAATTTTGATTAAACATGGCAATAAAACTGTTAAGATCAAGGGTTAAGCAGCCAAAACCAATTGCTTTATAAGCAAGACAGGACCTCCCTTCAGTTGATTTGCTCAGATTCCAGGAGTGAAGTAGAGATTTAGAGATAGATCAAATACTTCAACACTTCACTCAGGTGTCCTCACTTGGCTTGAGGAAAGAGGCAAGTCAGGTGACAAAATTAAGAGCTTTGCACTGTAAACAAATCAAACACAATAGAAAAACCCAAAACAGCTAGTAAGCTCAACATAAAGCAATCTAAACTCAATTTATTCAACATAAAAATCCTACAGTCAACAGACCATGGCCAGGTTCCTGGCCAACAGGAACTAAGCAACTCAAGATCTTTTATGCTGGAGGCTCCAGAGGGGAATCCAGCCATTCAAGGGGACACTGACTAAAGCTCTCTCCTTACAAACAAAAGGGTTTAGGAATATGAGAAGTCACACTTCTTAAAAACACCAAAGTTCCCTTCACACAATCAGCAGGACATGGGAGTCCAAGGGCTCCTGGCAACCACCAAGGAAGAAACCACCTCCTTGCAGCAGGCAAGATCCCATGTCTCCTTCCATCAGACAAATAGTTTAAACCGTATGTTATCAACAAAGTCTCTTCTGAATAAACTATTCCTATCAATAGAGTTTCAAAAGAAGTTGAAGGGTGCACCAACAAAAATACCAGGCAATATTCTAATGGTTATAGACAGGTATGAAATATATTCCAATACTGCTTAGTAGGAAAAAAAACATCTTTAACACTGCCCTCTTAAGCTTGTGCTCTGTATTATACAAAGAGAGACATTATTAATGCTTCTCTTTCCAGAGATGTTTTTAAATAAAGCAGACACCACAACGTTTTTTAAGCAGGCAGGTCCTGTGCTGTAGCCTAAAAATGCCAACTGGTGGAAGTCACAGGAGATTCAAGAGGAAGGTGTTTCTCTTGATCAGGTCTGGGCACAAAGGCAAAGCCAAGAAACGCCAAGGCTGAAGTACAGGCACAAGAAGAGGCGAGATTCCAGGCACATCAGGAAACAATAAAGGTAACTCTCACATCTATATGTCTCATGAGCTGGAATGTCAGTTCCAAGCATCTCTTGATTTGCTCAGAATTTGGAAACCCCTTTGTTTCTGGCCTTATCCTACAGAAAGATGCAGTGGAATTTGTACCCCAGATTAAATACCGTCCTCACAAAGTTAATTATAACAGAGTAGATAATAAACAAAGGTGCAGTTTGAAAAGATTCTAAATGAAAGGCACTGCAGAGTCAAAAAAAAGGAATTGAAAAGAAACTTTCAGAAAACCTTGTAGGAAAAAGACATCACGCCAATAGCTGTTGGGAGACAGAGTTCCGCAGCTCAGACCTCAAAACACAAAGAGATCATAACTAGAGTTAGGGAACAATATCTAAAGGACCATGAAGTAACATTTCATCTGGAAGGGATGATAAAAAAAAACTATGATCAGTTTTTCTTCACATAAATGTTTGGTGCATAATCCTTTGTAAAAATCTTATCACATGAAATTAAAACATTTCTAATATGACCACACTAACAAGTTTGCCAACTGCTAACAGTGACAGGACTTGGAATTACAAGACAATTTCTATACAAAACCAGCAAAAATCTACCCAAAATATTTGTGATTCGGTTAGTCTAATAGCAATGACTTTTTTGTTACCTTATTTAGTAAGAAGGAGTACCCATTATAAATGAACAGATTGCAACACCTACTGTTAAATATTCCTTGAAAAGTAGACAAAAGTTGATAACCTTGTGAAATTATACCGTAACAGTCAATACAAATCGCTGTCTGCATTTGGTCATGGGACCAAATGCACAGATTTTAATGACTAGATATTATATGAAAAATTAGTATTCTTTTGTGAAATCAGGTAATTTTACTATCACAATTATCCAGTGTCAACGTATAGAGTTTGCAATAAATGTAATACAAAGCAAGTGTTTATTAAAATGTGATTTATAATTAAAAAAGATGGGAGGTTTTTTGTCTTTTTTTTTTAAGATTAATTCATTTTGATCACTTTGCACACAAGAGTACTTACACCAGCACTTAAACCCAGCTTCTATTTGCTTCAGTCCTGTGGAAGAACCTGAGTATATACACAGAAACAGCTGTGCTGGGTTAGAACAAAGGCCTGCCTAACTTGTAATAATCAGTATATTTTTCTCCCACTACCCAAGCCAGCCTCTCCTGGAAGCCATAGAAGCTTTCAGGAACCTTAACACTATGTGGCAAGTTTTAATTTATGCGGTTTAAGGCTCATCTCCACAAACAAAAAGGAGCACAGAGGAACAGCAACAGTCAGGTGAACCCCAGTAACTTAATCAGAGCCAACAGAGCTGTTGGGGGGTGAAGCCCATCAGGATCAATTACCCTGAGCAGCTCTCAATCATCTTACAGAGAGACTGTAGGGGGTTACTGCCTACAGGGATATGGGACTTATCCCAGGATGTGGGGAAGGAACATCTTGGGATTGCACAAGATTTCTTATAGAATATGTAGGGGATGAACACTGGGGGTTGGACTACATGATCTCCAGAGGTCCCTTCCAACCCCATGTGATTCTGTGAACCAAAGGCAGGGAAAAGGAGGTATGAAAGCAATTTAGGGAAAAACAGAAGGATAAGGGGAATGCACGTAGGTCTAAGTACTAACAACTGGAACGGTACTGGGTCTTGGTGGCTTGTAGGTCCGGGTGCCAGTAACTGGTCAGACCTGGCAGCTGGCTGCTGGACAGACTGAATGACTGAAGCCAGCTACTGGATGGATCCATGCTACTTAAGAGGCTTTCATCCTGATCAACCAGAGAGGGGAGCAGGATCAGAGCACTGGTGCCGTGTCTATGAGCGCTGTGCTTTCTGGCTGTGTGTATATACATTGTGTGTACACCTATAGGGAATACATCCTCAGCCTTACAGCTGGGGACACAGAGTTGCGTCAGCCTCGCCTCTATCACACTACCAGTTCCAGTAACTCCTAACAAGGAGTTCCACATTATACCTATAAATTAGATGAAGAATAATTAATCTCATTTTCTTTTCCATTTGCTAGCTGTATTTGATGTCCTCTAGTTCTTCTGTCAAAAGAACCTCTGATCCCTACCCATCCTTTTCTACAACATCCACCATATTATAGTGCTCTCTCACATTTCTCCTCAACCATCTCTTTTGCCAAACCTTAGAGGTCTAAGTATATCAAGATCATCTTTGTGGCCATTCTGCAACCTCCTTTCAGCAGAAAACAGGGAGATAGGGTAACACCCAACACCCTTTTGAGCTGGGAAATTGAAATTCTGTGCAATATTCCAGATGCAGGTAAACTGCAGACTTAATTTATTTTATTTTATTTTTTTTTCTCTCTGTTACTTTCCTAATAATTCCCAGAAAAGTTTAAGGAGGCCATTTCTCAAAGAAGGTCTATCATAGCAATGTTAATACAATCATTGTATTAGTTATACAATCTGAGAGTTTAAAAAAAGTATACTAATCTTAAAAAATACGTTGTTTTATTGGTATTTAGTTAACCAAATCTTTCTATTAAATTTTGACTTTAAAATAGCAAAACACCTCTGTAAAAATGTACCTAATTTATTCTGCTGAGTATGTGCAGCTCTGCCACATCATATGTACCTTACGAAAACTGTCTGCATCTCCTCCAGCAAAATGCATACACAGACACTATTAATAATCAGATGAAGAGGTCAAAAGCTTTGCAACTCTATGCAACGCACACACTTCAACATTAACACCAAAGCAGTAGAAAAGCCATTAATGTAAAAATCTTCAAAAGAAATACAATTCTCCCCTCCCACCCCCCTCCTTCAGTTTATCCAACCATCAGTATAATTTTACAGTTAGGAAGCAGGGAGGAAATTTTCAGATGTTCAGTGGTGACAGAGTAAAAACAAAATCCTGTCCTTACCTGGTCTGTGCCTGTTGCCTGCCTCAGCAGAAAGAGAACCTCCTTGTGCCCTGCGAGATCCAACTTTACCTCCAGTACCACCCGGATAGTGATAGATGACAGATGCTGAGCATAACCCCTCCAGAGCAGCTGTCAAGAAAGGAACCAACAGATTAGCAGAGATACTTGCATGAAGTATGATGTAGTAAAGACTATTTACAAAAACATAACATATGCCTCAAATTGGAGATCTAGTGACAAAGGTAATGGAAAAGTCCAATAACGGTCCCTTTTATCTGTTTTTACTGGTAAAGTTTACTCTCAGACCTCCCCGGTCCCCAAGACTACAAGCAGAGTTTGTAGGAGTACGTAGCAGCCTCAGCAGAGGAAGACAGACATAAGAAGCCCTTACTCCAACTGGGCACAAATCACAGAATGATATGGGGTTGGACGGGACCTCTGGAGATCATCTAGTCCAACCCCCTGCCAAAGCACGTCCTCATAGAGCAGGTTGCACAGGAACTTTTCCAGGCATGTTTTGAAATGTGTTCAGTGACAGAGACTCCACCACCTCTCCGGGCGGCCTGTTGCAGGGCTCTGCCACCCTCAAAGGAAAGAGGTTCCTCCTCATGTTTAGGTGAAACTTCTTGTGTTCATGTTTGTATACCCAAAACCCAGTAAGACACATCCATGGATGCCAAGAGAGCTGGCCAATGTGAGGATCAACCTCAGCTCCTTGGCAAGGCTATAAAGAAAACCTTCTGGAAATCATTTCCAAGCGTATGAAGGACAAGAAGGTGACTGGGAACAGCAAATATTGGTTTACCAAGAATAAATCAGTCCTTGGCAACCTCACTGCCTCCCTATAATGAGATGATTAGTGGACAAAGGAGCAGCAGTGGACGTTGTATATTTTGACTCTCGTAAGACCTTTGAACATGGTTTCCCATAGCATTCTTATAACCAAACCGACGAGAGAAGATTTGGACAGCTGGAGTATAAAATAGGTGGAAATCAGGGTGGATGGCCAGGCTCAAAGGATTGTAATCAGCAGCACAAAATCAAAATGGTTGTCAGTTCCTAGTGGTGTCCTTTAGGAATCAATACTAGGGATAATACTCTAACATCTTCCTTAACAGCCCGCATTATTGCATGGAGCACACCCAGAAAATTCCTGGGTGATACCAAACTGGGGGGAACAGAAGGGCAGACCTTCAATTTTAGAAAGAACTTGACAGGCCAGAAACAAAGGCCAACAGGAACCTCATGCAGTTCAACAGAGGCTTATACACCATAGAAGGGATAACCCCATGCAGCAGAGCAGCCTAGGAGCTGACTGGCTAGAAAGCAGCTTTGGAGAAAAGAACCTGGGGGTGCTGGTGGACAAATTAACAGCAGTTGGTAGCAGGCTCTTGCAATAAAGATGGCCAACTGCATACTGGGCTGTAACAGCCACAGTGTAACCAGCAAGTGAAGGGAACTGGTTATTCCTCTCCATTCTGCGTCTGAGACACCACATTTGAAGCAACGTGTCCAGCTTTGGGCTCCCCAGTTCCAGAAAGACATTTAACATCCTGAAGCAAGTCCAGTGGAAGGCCATCAAAATGGTCTGGGGGCTGAAGCCCATGACATAGGAGAAGCAGAGACAACTGGGTTTGTTCAGCCTTAAAGAGCAAGAGCGGAGGGGGAGAACCTATCTCTGCCTTTAAAGACCCAGTGGGAAGAAGAGATGGAGTCAGGTGCATCTCAGAGTTGTGGAGAGTGGATGAGGGTAAATTCAAGTTGACACAGGAAATTCTGCTTTAATGTAGGATCAATTTGTGGTTTGTTGCTGGTTTGTTTTTTTTTTTCAAACTATGAACAGCAAAACAATAGAACAGGATGCACAGATGGTAAAACTTTCATTCTTAAATATATCTAAAACTAAACTGGACAGGTCCCTGCGCAACCTGATTTAAGTGGATGTGATATAAAGCAGACCTGGGGACTTCCAGAGGTCACTTCCAATCCAAATTATTCTGTGTCTATAAGAATAATTTGGTAGTCCAACAGATGAGCTTTAAAATATTTTCATGCCCTGCAGAAGTACAAAATTTCTCATTTCCTGCTTGAAAAATGCTGAACCATTTAACCTTTTGAAAGAGTAGAAGTAAAGAAATGGAAAGTCAGAAGGTGTTATCGTTTTCACAATATATAACATACAGGGTCATTAGGAAACTCAGTGGGTTTCCAAGGAGAATGAGAAAGCTGAAAGCAGAACTGGGAGAGAGCAATTTTCCTTAAAGGGTATGAAACTGAGAAGCAAAATTGTACTCAAAGATCACTTGTATGTATATCCCATAAAGAGAAAAAAGCAGGATGGAAAAAAAGAAAAGGAAAGGAGGAAGGAAAAGTCAGGAAAAAAGTGAAGCCTAGGAACTAACTTGAAAGGAAGGAAGTTGTGCTAGTTGAAGCTAAACACTTGTGGCTTTGGCAGATGTAAAAGCAAAAAATCTTTTGCTAACAGTCCATAGTAGAAATTTCCAGACAGATTTTTGAAACATCCATATCATCCACTGAAAAATAAATACCTTCCAGAGAAGCACTAAAAAGTCACATCCAATAATTTTTTTTAAGTACACGCTTTACTACAATAATACATTTTATGTTGCGGGTTTTCTGAAACAGGTTTATTTCTCATGTCTTATTGACTGATTTTTATTTTGACTTAATTCTTAGTCACACCCGATATTCAGATTTTGGCCACCAAAATCATTTTCATAATACAGAATAAAAGTTATAGAAGACAGTTTGATTGACTTGGTTTTAGCAACTAATTATTTGATTGACAATAGTACCTCCAAGCCACAGAAAGTCATTCACAGACCGCAGAAGTTCCACTGCCATGTGATAATGCACCAAGGAATCTTGTAACATGCCAGCTTGTAAACACAGGTCACCAACGTGTTTCCGCATCCGGCCTTGGCAACGCTTCTTATAGTGCCTGCAAAATAAAAGGTACAATTTACAGTTATTTACAGGAAATACTTACTTGAGGTGATAAACATCTCAAGTCAATTTTCTTTCCTCCTTAGTAGCAGATCTACATTAATTTACTCTCTTTCTCTGACCAAACATCCAGTATGAATTCTCACAAGCGTAATATGCAAAAGAACCAACAAGGTGAGGATATATTGAGAAAAAAAAAAAAGCAATGCATCATGTATTTTGGCTACAGAGCATTTACACAGGGTGACATAAAACTAAAAGACTGCACTTCAGAGTGCTTTAAAACCCTTGTCACATGCAAAATAAAACAGAATCATAGTCTAGCCCAGGTTGGAAGGGACCTCAAAAGATCATCTTGCTCAACCTCTCTTGGGAAGGAGCCTAGACAAGATTATTGCATCTTGAGAACCTCCAAAGCAAGGTTTTTGTAGTCCTACGTGGGTGTTGGGGTGTCTTTCCATAGACACTATGCTTTTTTGCTCTTAAGCACACCCAGAAGCTCACTATTAAGCTGGGGGGATCTCTTTTTCTGCCTTTTTCTTTTCCCTTGATAGAAGATGGAATGTTCTTGTGCTTCCAGGAGGCTGCTCTTGAATTTCAGCTCCCAGCACCCACAAGCTCTTTTGCCATCCATGGATGCTTCCCATGGAACCCCTCACAACTGGGCCCTGAGCATATTGAAATTGGATCTTTTAAAATCCAGGGTCTTTGTTCTATTATCAGTCTTCAGAGTGCTCAACAGAATCTTAAAATCCACAACGTTGTGACCACTGTATCCAAAGCTATCATTGGCAGTTCTATCATCAAGTAAGTTGTCTTGGTTTATGAGTAGTAAATCCAGCAATGCACTGTTCCTGATCAGCACATCCATCACCTATAGCAGAGGAAGGTGTCTCCAATGCATTCCAGGAACCCGATGAATGGTTTGTGCACTGCTGTGTTGTTTCCCCAACAAATGCCTAAGTAATTTGAAGTCACCCTTGAGGACTACGTCCTGCTGCCCTGAGACTTCCTTCAACAGTCAACGTAAGGTTTACCTGAAATTTTAATTAAAACAATTCTGTAGATGTCATTCTTTATTGTATACGTGAAGTATCTTCAAAGAATCTGGTTAAAAGGGGGTTCCAAAAATGCAAAGAACAAGCTCAGATTGACTCTCATAGTTCTATGTTTTTAGCTTTCAGTAGATGTATTGATACTTTTTCAATTAAACTTAGCCCAACAGAATATCTTAAAAAAGATCACATATCTGAACCTAACAACTTAAAAAATGAAAATAAAAAAAACCACACCACAAAAAAAATACCCCAAACCACACCACAGGGTAACATCCATTCTCCAGAGTTTTTAAGTATTTTTTCCAGATTGCATATGATTAAGTTCATATATACGAGTCATACAGCAAAAGTAAAAGAGATGGTGCTAGAATCCTAAATCAGGATTCCTAAATCAATAGAGGGAATCATTTCAGTCATACTGCCTCACCAACAGCTCTTCCTAACCAATACCTAAGTTTGCTGAAGATTTATGAATATGTCACTATATGTGAAGTCTGCATGCATTTATTCGCCTAAATATCAATAAACATTGCTCATACAAAACACTTCTCTTCTTGAAACTCTCCTTATTTATATACAAGCAGATAATTTATTCCTGGTGATGAAGAATTTTGCTATTAATTATTCAATGACTGAATTCATTCCACTTACTTTTAGGGTCTGAAATGTGGTGCCAAGATAAGATCTATCTCCTACAGTCCCTGCAAGCCTTCACCATCCTCCTGGAAAACATTTTCTCACTAATTACAGAGTAAGCTTGCACTGTACAAATGTATAAAGTGTGTCCAAATTTAGCATTCACAATTAAGTACAATTAATTCAGGCTTTCCTCAGCCCCCTCATTACTGCAAGTGTGTCCACAAAGACAAAAGGCAAAGATTTCGTTGAAATGAAACCCACTCTCCACATACACCAAAACTTAATTTACTTTGTATTTGGGAAGCTTGTTTTGAAAAAAAGTTAGTAACTGAAATGTCAGGTCATTAAAAGCATGTCTAAGTGACGGATGGCTTCTTCAATGCATACTGGGGTGCAAATTTAATGGAAAAAATCATACATGCATATGTATATGTATCAGCATAAACTTATGTTTATTCATTTTAATACCTAGCTAGTTTTCCTTCAGAGCTTTACCTGAAGAATCTGACTACAAAGCTGAAAGTGAGAAGCTTATAGATATCGCCTAATTATTTTTTTATTAAAAGACCATATAATTATTTTGGCTCTCTACTGCTTAATCCTAATCTATATGATGACAGGAAGTCCACATAAATTAACTGCCACTTTTTCCAAGATAAGATGACAACCTTTTTCTAGGTCTACTCCTTGTACTACCCTACTGCTAAGGGCTGTTTCTATTTATTTTTCCTCTAGAAGATTATTTAAATCATTGACACTCAAAGACACACCCAAGTCTCTCCCAAAGACACATCATAAACCCCTTCCAGAGTGTGACCCACTCAGAAATATCCTTGGGGAAGGCAATGCCACATACGTGGAATACTCCATAGCATCAGTCATCCAAACTCCTCTTCAGAAGGTTCTCTCCTCAACACACGTACGCATACTGTTGGCTACAAAAGTAGTTTAAAATCTTATTCTCTCAAGTTAGTTGCTTTAATTTGGTACCTAACAGGCTCTTCATATTCTCTTCAGAATATTAACCATGATCATCACCATCAGTGACCATGACTACTACTTCAAACTGGAAGACAAACCTGTTCGAGAAACCAAAAAGCACTACTCTACCCCATTTCCATTTCTACTTCATTTGTTATATAGGCTACACACTTGACCCTTTCATCCCCAACTCTTTTCTAGGATCCCAGGACAATTTTATGGAAAATTCAGAGCAACAACATTATATTTCAAGACAGAATTTATTTTTGCTACAAAGCATCCAGCAACAGATTTGAAGGAATTTCTGGATCCTCAAAATTTCAAAAGTGGCTAAATTTAAAAAGAAGAAACATGCAAAATGAATTTGCAAAAGTATTCATGCAAAATGCTTCAACAAAAATTTCCATCAAATTCTGCCAATTCCCATGAGCATGCAGAACTATAGATATCACCAATCATAACATTATCCAGACTTAAAAGACACAGCTACGGCATTTGATCGACTGCCAGAACATTTGAATTTGGAAACCAAACACAGGCAGCAACAGCTTCATGGCTTTGGAGTTTAAAAAAATAAAGCAAATTCCAGAGGCCAGCAGCCGCCTAAGCAAATTATGTGTGCCCTACAAAAAAATTCAGCGTTGCTACCAAATATAATTGCTAAATGCACCAAAAGGGGTCAACCACAGTAGTAAGGCTCCAGGCAGCAATTATTTTTGTGTGTACTGAAAAAATAAATATAAAAAGCAACACTAAAATATGCAATGAAGGCAGAGTGGAAAGGCAGTACATGGAAAGAAAGCTAACTATTTTTAAATATACGCAATCACAGCCTACCTTTTTAGACCCAACAACAAACTCACAGGGCAGTATGAGAGAAGAAGGGGGGGCAAAAAAAAAAGAAAGGAACAAAACAAAAATTAGAAAGACAGAACAGAAAGAAAATTAACACCCACATACACATACTGAGATATCATAAAGTTTGATAAATCAGTGAATAAATCCCATCTAAGATGATGTGTAGAGAACGATACACCTATAAATAGAGTCCTACTTTCGCATCACTCAGTGGTATTACATGAATGCCTTACCGCTATTAAAAAAGAAAGAACCTAAGACACAAACTGATGCAAACAACATTAAAATGAGCTTATCCAAGCAGATTTATAATCATACATGAGTATGCACTTGGGTTTTTTTTTTTAAAGCTGAAAACAGAAATAAAATAGAAAGATTAAACAAATGGGATTTCTAGTATTTCTGGCAACTATGTTTCCTAGTTTCAAGTTTGTAGGACCTTTGTATCACCATGAAAATCAACATTTCCATTCTTTCCAATCAGCATCCCAATCTCTACAACCATCAAGTTCAACTGGTTTCAGAAACTTTTCCAATTATCTTCAGCATCCCTGTGACCATATAAATATTTTACCTAATTTACAGATGAAGAAACAGAAAGAAAAATTAACAGATTTGCTAAGATCACCTATTGGCTGAGTGCTCTAGGAATTAAAACCAAGGTCAGACTCCCAGACCTACAACTTCTAGTTAACAGGACAATCTTTCTCCAAAACTTCTTAGGACTTTATTGCTCTATTTTTTATACATAAGGTTTTCTACCAGCTAAAGAAATTCCTCTACAGAAATAATATAGTGGGTTTTGTATATATTGTCACCTCAGTATGAGCTCTGGGAATGTTGTCTCTTCTGCTCATTTTACAAGCAACTTGCAAAAGACAAAGATCAGCTCCACTTTTTCTGAGAATTACCTTATTTGAAATGCAGCATAATAATCCATCTTCCTGAATTATGAACTCTGTGTCTTAAAAGAAGCCAATCATGTTGCAATTATTATGCAACCAAATTAATGCTAGTCTTACTAACTGAGTGACAGAGGTGATAAGCTCTACGTATCTAGTCCTAATCATAAATTATTAACCTTACGATAAATTGCTTGGAGAAGAGTATCTTTTAAGATACAAAACAAGTTCAATAGCTTCAATTAGTCTTCAAATCATATGACCATAATTACCATGTCCCATATAACTTCTTAACATACTCTCATTCAATATATCAACCCAGTTGCTAGAGTCTGTGGAATTTCACTTCGACTTTAGAAGTTACAGGAAAATACATGCTTATTTACCCTAAGCAGACATCTGCAACTACAGCAGCAAATACATATACTCTCTGTTATAAGCATAGAAAACGCGCTTCCTTCTTCCATCAATTTAATATTGAATATTTGTGCTTTTTAAACAGTTAAAAAGCCAGGAGGTCAGAAGACATTATATATAAAAAAAAATTACAAAGGGATGGAGGGTATATAAAAGATAGTAAGGGAACATTCTTTGCCTTTAACCCTTTAGAAATTTTCACCCATTCTAGGAAAGGCTGTTTCATTTGCCTATCCCAATAACATAATCATTTTTTTTATTTCATTCTTTAAACTCATTATTGCTGACAGACTGAAAACCAACAAAGTAGCCAAAGTTATTCTACCAGATGTTGTCATACACGCTCTGTGCATTCAGAGGACCTTCACCCCCTCCATGAAGAGAATTATACAACATAGGGTCCTGGATAAAACAGAAACTGGACCCAGTTGAAGAAGGTCCTTTCTAGCCCTCTATCTCCCCGTTATGACCTAACGCAATACTTTTGGGAAGTATTAGGGAATCTGTCACTGCAAGCGAGAACATGCTACAGTATAAACCTTTTATTGCAACCCAAGTACTAAAATGCAATATATTACCATTTTACATCTAAAGACTTAGGCTTGAAAGCACAGGTTAGCTAATAAACTGATTTGAGTTCAACCACATTTCATGATCCTGAATCTCTGCAAAGTAGAACACAGAAGCAGAGATGCACCAGGCTCCATGAAAGGTCCCTGTGCTGAGACACTCAGATGCTCTATGGACATGTATTTAACTCAGTCAAGGACAACTCCTTTCTCCAATACAACTGATCTTTACTTGGGATTACGTAAATTTCTCCTTTCTGTTACAAAACTCAAAGATATTTACAGAAAGAAAAAAAAAAGAATCCAGGCATTAGCAGTATTTCCTTAATCAGCCACACAAAATACTAAACTGAATATAAATATCTTTTAATTCAGATTGCTGATGTTATTTGTATATAAATCCTAAATTTTATACAATCAGAAGTACTAACTCCACAGCAAATAAAAAGGTGAAAAACTTTCTTACTATTGAATGGAAAGAGGAAAGATTAGACTATTTAACACCTTTTCTTTGAGCAGTTAAGTTCCACAAACATTTAAAGTATATCCATTGACCTAGACTTATTGGAAAACCACTAGGTTTCCATACCTGAACCAGTGCTTATCTCTGGATAAAACCCCTATTTTTACAGATCCAGGATCATACGACTTTCATTTTGCAAAGAATCCAAACATCACACTAAATCTGTTTCAACTCTTCAGTGTAAAAGCATAAAATATCTTCTTGGATACGGACAAACACACTACCTGTCATTTGAGCTCCTCACCAGTTCAGAGCTTCACAGGAAATATTTAGCCACTGGCTACAACACAGCCACTGCTCATAAATAAGTAATTTATGTCAGGAACTGACTTCCAAAATACAATTTGGAAGCATACTATTACTTATGCTGTTCAATTGTGTCTTCTAAATTCTGATTTTGAGATTCATGGCCAAAACTTGTAGTTTTCCTAGCTAATTGGAACAGGAAATGTTGGTGATTGCATTCAACTAACATTCGTCTAAACCGAGTAACTAAAGCTGAGATTCCAGAAGGGCTGATCTAGCCTACAAGAAGTTACTACCCATGCAGAGTATGAGAAACAATAAAATAACAATTTATACTGCTAATGAAAGGGCTTCAAACAAATTAAAAACTTAAAATATTTTCTTCCAATATATCACATTCTTACACAGAGATTCTAAGGCTAGGACTAATTATGCAGGCAAAGCTGATTAACACCATCAGGCAGCTTTCCAAGCCTGCCTGGACAGCTGGCCTGGATACTTCTAAGTCTTTTCTGAACTTTTTCATGCAATAACCACCACCGGCATCCCTAGTACTACAGGACAGATGTGAAAGACACCGTTCCCACACATATTACGTATTTTGATAGGGCTTCCACACCTCTATCCTTCCTAAGACAAAAATAAGGTGGCTGCTGCTGTCCTTTGGATTTGACTGCGGACAGCAGAGTCAAAACACATTTTCCACATGCCCGTAGCCAGCGAGCCAGAATTGCTAATCCCTAATCCAAGAACTATGTAACACTCAAATCTGAGAAGATGAGCATGCAAATGATTAGGAGGGAAAGATGTGACGTGGAAAAAACAAAAACAAACAACAAACCAAATGATTACATACACAAAACCAAAGAGAACAGTTGTGAGATGAATGGTAGCAAAACAAGACAAGTCAAGAATATTAAATAATTAAATAGAGACAAAAAACAAGGAAAAATGCTGGATTTAGTCACCAAAATATATGGTCACTGTTTCATAGAATGAAAAAGACAGAGGCTTAGGGGAAAAAAAAAAAAAAAAACACAGTAAGTAGGATTAGTCAAATACTACTCTACACAACATAAAATTATTTTTCATCATGGTTAATTGAATTTCTTTATCAATACTCTATATTTATAAGCGATTTGAAACTTTCCAGCAAAAAGTCTCTTTATAGCAGAATCTGTCAAACCTTTCCTTCCTACTATTTTGTTAGCCTCATAAATTATATATATATATAAACTTAAAACATTGAACGTGGTTTGATTTACATATTAAATTAATTAACAAATTTAATTCTCTCAAATTTCCACAGAGGCATACAATAAAACAGTAACAAATTACAGTTTTTCCTTTCTAATAGGCTCACTACAAAGGCTGGCAATTGACACATGTATCTTTTCAAGACCCGCGAGCTGACAAAAATAGCTGCTTACCTACTGTCTGTGTCCAGACCTACAAAATCCTTCTTCTCAAAGGGAACGCAGAGGAGTGGGATCTTGTCTCCAGACTTATCAGTGGCTCTGTCAAGCCGCTTAGACTCCAAGACTATGAAGAGGGATTCAATAAAATCTTCTATTCTCTTCTCCACGGTTTCACATTCATCATAACTAGGATAAAATGCCACATCTGTGCGGGGTTGTTCCGCAATCTCTCCTTGAAGCCCAAAGACAAACAGCCGGGAATCATAGAGAGTAGAACCATACATTTCCTTCTGAAGATGGAATTTTTCAAAAGTCTGAGGCCATTCCTTTGCAGAAGAACAGTCTGTGATAGTTATCAGCCCCACAACTTTCCGGTGTGTCTGAAAATCCCCCCATTCGTTGTTCTCTGGGGGATAATGGTGCCTATAACGGATGTACAGCACACGCTGGGAATCACGCACGTTAACTTGGCTCACTGCTGAAATTCGCTTGTAGATCCTGAAAAAGCTCTCTTCGGGTACAATGCCAATGGGCTGCACCACAACCAGGAGGGTCTGATGGTCCTCAGCACACTGCATGTAGTCAGGAACGCTCATTTTGCATCAACTGCAGGCTAGCAAAAGAAAAACGTATATTATTTTTTAACATTCAGAAGTACACACCGTTGCTGAATCCAACCAGGACTTTGATGCTAAATATTTCTGCATCCTGTACTACAATACTAATTAATACTTCCTTTCAGTCATTTTACTAAGTCTTCAATCATGCAGCCTACTGATGAAGTTACACAGTGCACAATGAGGGTTCTTAGTCATATAACAGTATGGCCACAAACAAAAAAACCTGTAAATTAGATTTTTCCAAGGAAATCAGTTACCCCTTCACTGTGCAGCTACACAACCTCGCAGATGGGGCAGCAGAGTCTCTCCCTGCCACAGCCCCAGATTAAACACTTGCTAAGGCACCACCTCAGAAGAGATGCCCTTTGGGACTCAGGCTCTCCAGTCCATCTCCACACCACTCTGGGGAAACGCAGAACACTGTGTGAGGTGGGATGCAAACAGACCCCCCCCATCGGAATGACCAAACTTTACACAGGTGTCAGCACTCACATATGGCTGGGGTGAGGAAAAGCAGGCCCAGAAAACACTTATTTTTGAGAAAAAGTGAAGTCGTTATTTTCCCAAAACACAGGGCGGGTTCATCTGAAGGACCAGGCAATGTTTACATTGAGCTTTTCTATTTAAATATTTAGACTTCCCTCTCCCCTGAGCTGTCTGAAATTGACTCCTGGGCTGCAGCTGTGTCTCTGTGCATCGCTAAAGCCCTCGCATCTCCCCTCAGACCTCTCGGATCACCACAGACCCCTTACTGGATTCCAGCTCCACAGGACACTATAAGATGTACATACCACTACCCAAAAAAAAAAAAAAAAGAAAAAAAAAAAAAAAAGAAAAAGACCAAACCACAGCGCACCACAGATTTAGCCCGACACAACTTGGTTTTACCAGACAGAAGGAAGAAAAAAAGAGAAGCGGGGAGCACAGGTGGCAGCGCAGCAGTCTTCTGAGGAGGTGGGGGGTTCCTCAGAACTACCGGCAGCGCGGAGGGAGGCCGAAGGATGTAAAGCCCCTCTCCGCCCCCCCACAACACTGCCCTACTCCAGCCAGGCAGCCCCCGCCGCCCGCCCCGCCTCAGCCGGAGGCCGCGTCCCGCCACGGCGGGCGGAGCGCTGAGGAAGGCAGGGGGCTGAGGGGCGGCGAGAGGAGCTGGTGGGGGGCCCAGGGGAGCCGCCGTGGGGGCTGAGAGAAGGGCAGAGCCTCTCGGAGAAGGGGGGGAATGGTGGCGGCTGCCTCAGGGCCCGGGGGCGGTAACGCGGGGATGGGATGGGATGGGGAAGGGGGGGGGGGGGGAGGCACACACAGCCGGGACAGGAACCGCCCCCCGCCGCCTCCTGCTGCCGGACGCGCGGGGCGGAACTGACGGCAATGGGCGCGCGGCCCCGCCCCGCCCCGCCCCGCCCCGCTGGGGGAGCGCGGCGCATGCGCAAAGGGGCGGGGGGGGCCGGCAGAGATGGCGAGCGGTTTACCTGAGGGGATGGTTCCCCAGGGATGCCGCTCGTGTCTGAAAACTAAAAACTTCGGGGGCTCTAACGCCTAGAAGCGAGCCTCCCGTCAGCATTTCCAGATCCCGAGAGCCGTCTTTATAGATTAACGGGCAAAAATCCGGAAGAGTCTGAGAAGCGCGAGCCTCACGTTGGGGCGCTTTCCTAGTGGAGGGTAAGGGAACTTCGTGAGGTTGAACAAGGCCCAGTGAGGGTCTTGCACTTGTGGTCAGGGCAAGCCCTGGTATCAGCACAGGCTGGGCGATGAGGGGATGGAGAACTGCCCTGCCGGGAAGGACTTGGGGGGGATGATCCGGGGAGACCTCATAGCAGCCTACCAATATCTGAAAGGAACCTACAGGAGAGCCGGAGAGGGACTCTGTCAGGAAGTGTAGTGACAGGACAACGGCCAACGGTTTTAAATGGGAAGAGGGGAGATTTAGATTAGATATTAGGAAGAAATTCTTTACAGTGAGGGTGGTGAGGTTGCCCAGAGAAGTTGTGGATGCCCCATCCCTGGAGGGGTTCAAGGCCAGGCTGGATGGGGCTTGGAGCAACCT
>JAOQGH010000012.1:148678065-148696775 GCA_025769975.1 Gallinago jamesoni
GGGTAAAACCCCCCCCCCCCCAAAAACACGACTGCATGAAACCAAGGCCGGACACTACATTCTACGAGAGCGAGAGAAAACAACGGTCCAAGACGCTACCGGGGTCCCCCCACTAAAGCAAAACAGGTAGCTAGTAATTCTACCCCACCCCCACCCCCCCCCAAAAAAAATCCAAATCAAAGCAAACAAATGCTACATGAAAAATGTTAAAGGAACAAAATGCAGCATATTCAGGCTCTTTTTTTTTTATTTTTTTTTTTTTTTCTTGAGGTACCTATATAAATATTACTTTCTGCCCAAAAGTACTATTTTGTTTCGTTAAAAAACTAAAAAGTCCTTACCGGGAGCCAATTGCAGGGCATACATTATTACTGAGAAAGTGCAACCATGCTGATAATTTATACGCAGCATATTAAAGGATGATTAGGCTTTAGAAAATAGAGTTTAAGTATAGACCTGATGGAGCGGTTTTATTCAAATTAAAAAAAAAAAAAAACGAAACAACCAAAACCACATTTAACAGAGGCATTTTCCTTGTGTTCGAGTGTCTCTGCAGCAGAAAGCCTTTAGGGAAAGAGCTTTGAAATCCTGCCACCACGGAATGTCAGCGCTTTTACAATTCCATAGATAGGTTATTTGTTTTATTTTTCTTTAATACTTAAACTAAATACCAATTTTAGAGAAAAAAAGATTCCCCCTTTGTATTTAGGTACTGGTAAAAAGTCATATTTTTTGTTGTTTTTTTTTTGTTTGTTTGGTTTTGGTTTTTTTTTTTTTTTAACTTCAAAAAATGATAGCGCATCACAACTGAAAAAGCTTCCAAAAAAGGAATTATTTTGAAGTAAAAAAGGTTGACGTAGTAGAAAAAACTTACGCAAAGTTGTAAACTGTTACATAGAAAACAGTGGAAAATTTGATGACGTTTTATTCCCTTCCCCTCACGCACGTATCTCTTCGTTTTATATATATACACAAATATGTATATATACATGCATATATATCAATATGCACATGCACATATATATAAATATATTTTTTTTATATATATATGCATGTGTATATATGCACATGCCCCCCCCACACAACCCCCCTTGTCTCCTGAGTGTGGATGTGCAGATACAGATGGATACACACCAAGATGTAGATACCGAGGGGCAGGATTATGTATTTCCAATAAGACTCTTTATTGGCTATTTCTCTTTGCCTAGTTCTGCTGTGATACTGTACATTTGGCGGCTTCTTTTTTTGTTTTCTTTGTGTTTTTTTTTATTTTAAACTTTGTGGTTAAAATTCAGTTGCTCTTTTTAATTAAGACCATGACTTTTGATCGCTACGCAGCGGTAGGGGGCGGGGAGGGGTGGCAAAAATAAACCCCAACAAAACAAAAACCAAACAAAAACCACAAAAGGCACAAAGAATAAAACTCAAAATACAATATTTGTCGTCTCCAAACAATAAACCCCGAGGTTTTGGTTCGTGGAGCGACGCCTCCAAAGAGGTCACTTGTCGCTCGCGCTGTTTGGTCGCTTTTTGCCAATCTCATCGACAATTTGAGTCGAATAGCACCCAACTGTTGACATGAGGTAGATCCAAATCAGGGAAAAAAAGAAAAAGGAAAAAAAAAAGAAAAAAGCAAGCTGGGTCCCCAACATTTTCTTTGCCTCTATTTAAAAATGTTTGAAGGGTTCTAGGTCGGTGGAAGGGGATGGCACAGAACTCAGCAACAGCTTTGCTTTTCCCGGGTGGATCGAAGCGTTAAACCACACGCTCCTCCTTCAGGCAGAGGTTTTCCTGAAGCAGGGGGAAGGGAGGAGAAAATGTTCAACCACCAGCAGAGAGGGGGGAGAAAAAAAAACAAACCAAGCTGAGATTTGAGAAAGCCGGGTCTGGGTAAAACTGCCAAGAAAGAGCCCGGGCTCCGGCGAGCGACGGGGACGGTGGCACCTAAGGATGGGTCACAGTATAGAGAGAGATCCACCACTTTCCCTTTATTCCCTCAGGTGAGAAAACTTCCTTTTTCTACCAGTTCAGCTACTCTCCTTTAAAAAAAAAAACAACAGTATTTTTGCATACTCTGAGAAAACAAACAACAAAAATAATAATAATACTAATAAATCTGACAAATGGATCAATTTTCCTTAAGGCTTAATTGAAAGCGGCGTCACGCCGAGGTGAAACTGCGGGAGCGAGACCCAGCCAGTGGGTTTAAGCAACACCTACGGGAAACCCCGGCGCTGGGGGGACACGGGGGGACACTCACCAGCGAGCTGGCAACCCCATGGCACCGGCAACACATCTCCGAGTCAAAGCCAAGGGCTCTTTTCTGCGCCTGCTTTTTGCCTCCCGGAGCCATCAAGGGCATCTCTCTGTCGCCAGCACCAGACACCCTAAAGCAGCCACAACACACACACACACACACACACACCTCGACAAACATTTAGTACCACTTGAAATGAGGCCTTTAAAAGCATTATTTTTTTAACTCTTTTCCTTTTTTTTTTTTCCTTTCCGAAAACAAACAAAAAAAAAGAAGCAAACTTTCAACGATGACAAAGACATTCTGATTGGAGGGAACATTTACAACATGACATTTCTGAATTGATTTTTTGGTTCTTTTTTTTTCTCTTATTTTATAAAAATAATAATTAAAAAAAAATAATTAAACCAAAAGATTAAAACCTTAACAGATGTCAGTTAAATCTGCAATGTACCAAAATGAAGGACAAAAATGCTACTACTACTAATAATATGGATTTGATCAATACATTCTGTTTTCCATCCCCCCCTCCCGAGATGAGGGTAACCACTTTGCTGCACAGAAACCTGGGGCTGGGGCTTTACTTAGGAACTGCCCGAAAACGTGGAGATTTTGGGGTTTAAAGACTAATGAACTACTGACTAATGAAGCACTGTGAGACTGTGCTCAGTATTTCCAGCAAAAAAAAATGCCTTTTATATCTTTTAGGAACAGTCCCCCTTTCTTTCCACTACCATCTGTGTGTATGTACACACACACACACGTTTCCATATGTGTATATACACACGTATCCATATGTTTGGATACACACACGTATATAAAATCTACTAAACTGTACCAAGAAATGACAGAAACCAAAGAGCCCCACTCTTGAGGACAGCACAGAACTTCGCCAGACACGCTCCCTCGTCGCACCTCATTTAAAATTCGATTTTCCAAGTTACACAACTCTGAAACTTACTCCTTAATGGTTTTCTTTTTGTTGTTTTAGGTTTTGGGGTGGTTTTTCTCCTTTTCTTCCCCCTTCCTTGCTTTTCCAAATGGTCTACTGGCAATTATTCCTTAAGTAAACTTCGTTAAGGGAAAGCACATAATAACCCTTCCCAGCACCAGGCACTCAAATGATTTCTCCTGCCCCAAACCAGGTGATAAAGAATTGGAGAAAATGCACCAGTCTGGTGGTGGGAGGGATTTCCCAGAGGATACTGGGGATTCCCCAGTGCCAGACAACTGAAATTCAGTTAAAGATACAAGGGTCAGACAATTAGAGAGGGGTTATTTCTTTTCAAACAAAATCACCAAGTTGTACCTTGTAAATGAGATGAGCAATTTAAGGGCTCAGTCTTGTTAAGCCCCATGAGAAATAAGTTACCAGGAACAACAAACTTAGTTGATAATGCCTTTTTTTTTTCTCCCCTTAGCACAGAAACAGAGGGATCTGAGCATCTCACAGTTGATGGAGAATTAACTTTGGTGAAAACTGGAAAGAAACTTCTTTGTAACATGATGGTGACACACGACAGATTTGATCCTACCCCCGGCACTGAGATTTTGGGGTGTCCCTAAAACACAGATCAGCTCTGAATCAAGCAAAGCAAGCAAAAATGTGCAATTTTCCAGATACTGGCACGAATGAAGCTTCCTCTGTTCATGGGTTTAAGAACAGGAAAAGCTGATAAATACAGAATAGAGTCCACATTAAATGTATTATTTATTTTTTTTCCCCGACAGGAAATCTAAGCTAACAAAGCAAATACAAAGAGCGCCAGCCAGGGGATTAGCAACTCCCAAGCTTGTTTGCTGACCTTTCCACAATTCCTGCTTGCTAAGCGTGCTCAAAAAAAAAAAAAAACAAACCCCAGAAAATGGCTGGAAAAGTTTAAATTTCTATTTCAGGGACAATTCCTCGGCTTAATCCCAGGTGAGTCACTACCTGTAATCCCTGTTGCTGATTAGACAGTCGTTATTCCAGCAGGTATTTTAGCTGTGCTTAGAGAAGGGAGAAAAAAAAAAATAGCAAACCTAAAGCAGATCAGTAAAACATCCAGAGAGTGGGGGAAACAAACGAACTAAAATCTGTGCACAGCTAAGAGCCCTACAGACAGGAATATGCCCTTTAATACTGATGGGTAACGCAAGTTTTTCAGAACAGCATCGGTGGGTGGGTTGGTTGAAGAGCAGCCACAGGTAGTTTTAAGCTGCATCCATCCACCCCACGGGCAGATTTAAAGGAATGACTCTTTTTTGAGGCTGTTTAGACAGAGGAAGGGAGTTGCCATCCTTCACCTCGTGCCGTGGCTCCACTTTCTCAGCGCTGCCACACGGAAACCTCCCAAGATTCGTCCTCACCAACCTCTCACGCCTCCAAACTCCTGCCCTCGCTCCAGCCCTGATACGGGAGGATGAAACAAGTGCTTCGTTAGCAATTTGGCAGGAAAATGCATCCCTTTGCCTCCCTACCTCATTCCCACGAGGGATGGGGTACCCAGCACCGCACGGACAGCATTGCTCCTCCACAGAGGCACGAGAAGCACCTACTGCTGGGCTCTTTCCTCACCTCATCTTCCTGATGCTCCCTGTGGGTTTGCAGCCCGAGTCTGGGAAGCACAAAACATCCCCCTCCCCAATTTTCAAGGATATGCTCATGGAGAAGCGCGTTCAGCACAGGGAAACCCCTTCCAGGCCACAGCGACATCAATAGTGTCTACGGATCCACAACACAAGATGTAGTGAAACTTTTTCTGACAAACCCTGCGCTTCACGCTTTTCGGGGGAGCTTTGTTAAATTATAACTGAGAACTGAACAAAATCTTCAGGATTTTACCCCATTCAGTTAGTAGTGAGTGGATTTATTCGCTCACCCCCCCATTGCTCAACAAGAACTGGCTTCCAGAAACATCAGAACTTCAGCAACCCTCCCTGCCATCAATAAACTTCATTAGTGTCTACACCCGAAGATTAAGACAGTTTGATCAAGATAAATTGCAGGTAGCATATGATTCCAGCAAAACTTGCTTCCGAGATGCCAACGTCCATAGCATAAAGCCCACTTATTTAAAATAAAATAAAACTAAAGAAGAGAAAAAAACCTCTCTAACACTGCTACGAAACCACACACCGGCGCGTTGGGCTTCTACAGGTAGTATTTCTGTCAGCAGAGTGGTTCGTTCTGAAAGGAGGGAGCTTGTTTGGGTTCATTGTAAACAAAACGGGATGTATTAACACAGTTTTCTACAGTTTCATTTCGGGTCGTTTAAAGCACCTTCAGTCCGCGCGCGCTTATTTCAAGGGTGAGTTACAGCCAAGGTTTCGCACATCAAACTAAATATTCACAATATAAACATGCTCAACGTTGGGGTTGTTTTTTGGTGGTTTGGTTTGGTTTTGGTTTGTTGTTGTTTGGTTTTTTTTTCCATTTTAAAGTTTATTATGATCTGAGCAGGGAATATAGTATTTTCACTGTTACAGTCTCATGTCAACTTATCTAAAAAAATACGTTAAAAAATATTCCAATACGTAATTTTTCTTGCCTCGGATTCAAAATATATTTCAAGCACCTTCATGTCATTTGCAGTGAAAGCACGACATTTTTACATTTTTCAGGCAATGGCTAAAAAACATGAAAACATTTTTCACTGGAAACAACAGTATTCTAGAAACTGAGCGAGGGAAGGGACGGGTCACAGAGGGAGTCGCTGCACAAAAGCGAAGGTGCCAGATGTGCCTTTTCCTCCCCATTTCTGATACCTTCTGAATACCTCGCGGGGACACGAGTCCCACCGATGCCTCGGGAGGACAGGAGGAGCAAGGAGCAGCCTCCGAAATCACAGTGTGGCACCGTGAGATCCCCAGCAAGAAAGGAAACAGTGAAAGGAGAGTTCGTTCGGGAGGGTTTTTGGCTGCTTAGTAGTAGGTTCACTTTTAAAATGAAGTCATCTGCGGAGGAACACAGGAGGTAGCCTTTAACTGCAGCTGCTTGCCCACTAAAGGGGATCACGAAACCACCTTTTGTAGTGATTTGGCCAAGCCATTACATTCATCTTAACACTTCAGGCAAAGAAACAACACTGAAAAAGCAACTGAAACACACTAAAATGAGCTGAAACGCATTACGTGCCACATCGAGCACATGTGGAAAAAACCCTCCATATCCTTCAGATTAAATCCATCTTGGAGGAAACGCATCTTTCCAGTCTTTAACCCTCAGAAACAGGAGGCAAAGGGTCCCTGGGTCCCAAGGGTCACAGAAGCAAAAGGCAGTTGCTGCCGGATGGGAGACCAATGGCTCTCTCGTGCGGGCACCCGGAGACACAACACCATCTCCTAGTTCAGAGCACAAAAACATCCACAGTCCCACACCCACGGAGGGGCAGAGAGCAAAGCATCCTAACACGGGTCCCAAATCCCTGTTATTCCACTAATTCTGCCGCAAAGACGGGTTCTTCTTCGTATGACACAAGAGTCAGATGCTGGAAGAAGCAAGGAAAATGCCGACAGCTACAGCTGATAGCCAGGTACTACATTAATGCTATTGTTGAGATCTAAAAGTGATACCAGAGATCAGAATTTGCACCAACAACAAGCTTAAAACCTGCCTTTCTGTCCTTACCCTGTGGGAGAAACGCGTGTAGAGGAGAGACGGAAGAAATATTTTATAAATACAGACCAACCCGAAGTATTTCCACCACAATAAAGCAACGGTGCCCTTGGATTCATACCGCAACGCGAACGGAAAGTCCTGCAACATTTAAAAACCAAAGCTCAGATCTCAATACTGTAAATAAAATATGGCAGTATTCCAAAAAAAACCACAACCAACCAACCAAAGGACAACAAGGAATGGTGTCCACGGCATTTCAGTATTTGCTTCTACATAGCACTATTTACAGTATTTTCCAACAGCTACAGCAGATGCAAAAAGGAAGTCTTACAGTAAAAAGAGAGTTGGTTTTTTTTTTTTAAAAAAAAACACCACAAAAACAATCAGTGCAATTACCTTCTACTTGAAGTTTTCATTAGAAAAGACTGAATGTATGCCTCAGGAAGCATGTTAACAACTGGAATATAAAAGTTAAAAAAAAAAACAAACCCACAACGTACTGTCCTGCATTAGAAATCGAGAAAGCCACACTGGCAGGAAAAAATCCAGAAAAAAAATCCAGAAAAAGAGATGCTACTGTAGGAGTAGAGTACTAAAAAAATAGGAAAAAAATGTGATTTTATTACACTGATGTCGAGTGTGAAAAATACTGAGAGCTTGGGTTTTTTTTACATTCGTTTATTTAATGTGTAAAAGATCTCTTCAAAAAGAAAAAGTCCCCTATGGGTTATTTTTGCCATCAGAGATGCTCCTGGGTTCTGTCACGAGGTAAGTGCATCCATCTAAACCTCCAAAGGTCCCAGTCCTGCGTTTCCAGCACCTGTGGCTTTGAAAAAGTCTCGACTTAAAGAACCAACCTGCTCTCACCTCAAAATATCACCATTTTCTTCCTCAAAAAGCATCAGTCCACATGTAGAGTAAAAAACCTACAGCCATGGAATTAATTTGGCTGGGGGGGGCTGTTAACACAGACCTTACCCCCACATCCTTGCTCTCAATTAAATTTCAGGGATCCGTTGGCGCGAGGAAGACGGGTTTCTGGAGGTGAGATACAAATGACCACTGAGCTGGAGGAATTTACTGCTGCAGGAAAGGAAACAGCGCTGGCAGCGACGCGCAAACTCCCCCAGAGCACACGTTTCTATTTAACAGAAAGCCTTTGTGTAAATACACATACGATTCCAGACAAAAGCTTCAGAACCACCTGAACTCCATCAGAAACTGCAATCTTTTCAGAAAGTAACCTGGGCACGCAAAAAAAAACCCTACCACCCCTCCCAGACACACACACACACCCTTCAAAAGTTCAAATTTAAAATCCTTGCGGAAGTAGTCTCTCTTGTCTTTGTCATAAAAAATGATCTACTGACATCTGAGCAGCATTAACTCACATTAAAAATAATGGACAAAGGCTGCAAGGAGCTATCGATGGAGTCAGAACTAAAGCTAAACCTTCACAACCTCCTTCCTTCTACGATCAGGGAGCGTTGCCTGGAGGCCTGGCTGAAGATCAAAAACATATTTATTATGGATTTCTTGTTTTAAGCATAAAAGTTTCCCGTAAGTTTTCCGTGCTGGCTCCAACATTTTAAGTCACGCCACCTTTCCCTGACGACTCACCCAAAACTTGACAGATGTAGAAACAAGGAAATTAATCCCCCAAAGCTTCCATAACACAGAAGATCGATGATGGTAACTCATCGAGCCACATGCGGTTGCTGAAACATTCTAACCCAAACCAAGCCAAAATAAGGAATTCTAACAAAAACAAGTGATCTCATTCCATCCATCAGTGCATATATAAGAGTGTTAAGATTGCATAGGGCTATCTTGAAAGCCACCCTGACATAAGGCAGAGACAAACCCACCTACTTCCAAACAGGTCACAATGGGACGTTTCCTCTCAGGGATTGACTCAACTCTGTTTCCTGGGTGGAGGAAGAGGTGGAGCAGACCATGTTATAGGATTCAGCCACCAGAGAGGAAACTTCCAAAACTAAGAATGTAATAATTAGACTTGCTATCTCCTACATTAAAAAAAAAAAAGACAACTTTTAAAGTATTTTCTCTTGGTCACTATTATTTTTCACGTCCCACCAGAAGCATTTTGCAGTTGCTGCTCTTGGGTTTTTGGGGGTTGCTCTAGAACCACATGCCTTGGAAGGGCTCTCTGGAGATGTCTGGTCCAGCCCAAAGCAGGTCCAGCAAGGGGACTTTCTCCAGCCAACTTTGAGCCTCTCCGAGGACAGAGATTCTACAACTTCCTTCAGCCTTTGAGCAATTTTGTTTCAACAGTTTTACCATTTCCATAAAAAAAAACCCTCAGAGAAAGCTAATCCATAGGAGGCAACTCATTAATGTCCGTTCATCTCTCAAGCACGCTCCTTTAGAGCAAAAGGGATAGTGATGGGAGTGGTCAGTTTGTCCATCCCACTGCTCATGCCTTCCATGGGAATAAGATTTTTTTTGTCAGTGGGGTGGAATTATGATCAGTTTTCAGACTGCTGAGCACCAGGACCGCGGGCACCGACCACCAAATTCGAGCAAAATTCGGTCATCGGCAGGAAGGTAACGGAGAGCAAGAGGACCTCAAGGGCTGAGGTCCCAGCCCACGCTCTCGTGCGGCAGGAGCCACCCAAGTCCTTTGCACGGGCTGAAAATGAACCCAAAAACCCCAAAAGCCAACCCCAACTGCCGGAGGGTAACGCACGTTTGGTTATTGCTGACCTGAGCTGCATAGTGACTTAGTGGTTATAACTGTCAATCTCAGCTGTGGCTTCAACAGCAGGAACGTGTGTGAGACAGAGTCATCTTGAGCTTTGTTGTTTACCTGAGATATTGCTGTTCTTACAAGACACGTGGGAGGTAAGAGGAAAAAAAAAATATATATATGTAAGAGTAGGGGTTTAGATGTTCACGGTGGGTTTTGGGGTTTGTTTTTTTTTTGACAGGAGACATTTTTTTAATATATATTTTTTTATATAAAAGTTATTCCCAGAAAGAAGAGCTGCTGGATTTCTAGCACGTTGTACTTTTCAAAGTATACACTTCATTAATTTTTTATTTTTGTTTAGAAAAATGCTTTAAATGATTCACTAATTGACCGCTTGCAGGAGGTGGGAGGGGAAAGGAGGGAGAAATCAAGCCATAAAAAATTAGCGGTATTAAGAGGCTTCAAAAGATCCATAAAAGGTAAAAATGTCCCTAGCCTGAAATGCATATAAACCATCCCAAGTTCTTCACACTCAGGGAAAGCTACACAAATTGCTGTTCTTTCTAAGAGGATGCGCAGACAACAGCCACTCTCAGATGTAGGGGCTGCGTAATACTCCTCCTCTCACAAAAAGGAGCTGCAACGACTATTCCAGCCCAAGGAGGACAGGGGGAAGTCCCATCGTCTGCTTGAGAAGTAAGATTTGAGGTCAAGAGAGGTTCTGCCCTCCTCGCCCCGGCTGACCATCCGCAGGACGTCAGTCATTCCAGACCCACTCAGAAGGAGAAGGGATGAATTTCACATCCAAGAGGTCTCCGCGCAACGAACAGCAAATCAACTAAACGGCGCCTTCAACGGCTTGGTCTTTTTCCTATTTTTTTAAAGAGTAATTAATATAAAAAAATAATTTTTATATAAAACTCTGCCAAATTTGAATTTTCACTGAAATCTGCAACCTCTCAAGCAAACACGGAGAGAAGTGCATCGCACCCACCAGGGAAGGGGTTTGCAGTTTAGCGGTGCTTTAGGGCAGGCACGTACAACCTGGCTGGGACACGGAACGACGAGACGACGTGACCTGGAATTTGCTTCCCGTTAAACCAGCAAAATTTTACATCTGGATTTACACAACTACGACCGAGAAGAAAATCTGACCAGGCGGCCCTAATCACCGAATTAAATCGTGCAATTCACCTACTGATGGGTTTTACATTGTTATTTTCACCTAAACGACACCGACAGCCAACGCACTGCTACGAGGTGAAGATGTGAACTTGAACTGAACAAGTTTAGGTACCTAAAACTCTTTTATGCAGCAAAGGTTGGGCATTTTCTAGCTTATTCGAGAGCAACCTGTTGTGGTCTGTCCGCTGTATGGCACAGAGCTCTGATACTGGTTAAAGCTACTCGCCCAGCCCAGGGGCTAGAGGTAAATGTATTCAAAACAGCGACCGAGCATCTGCTAAGAAGAGAGAAGGGAAGAGACAAAGCAAAAACATATCAGTGGAAGAGAAAGAAATTTTAAAAAACCTGCCTCTTAGCGTGTTATTTCAGTTACGAAAAATAAAGACAATCAAGTCAGCATAAACAAGTTTCCTGGGCTTTTTCCATTTTCTTCTAAACTTCCTTGTGGCATCAGAATTAGTGCAATGGTTTATATATGTATTATGATTTGGTTTTTTTAATGAACCCAGTGTGCAAACTAACGAAGCGTTTGTCTAGTAATTATCAGTTCTAGTTAATGCTTCTCCTAAGAGAATGGCAAAACTCTCACATTTACTATTGACCTTATGCACAATGAAGAGAGTTCCACCCCTCTTCATAAGTAAACTTCAGTTTCCTAAAATTTATCTTTACTGCATAGATTCTCTGACTTTTCTCTAAATTACAGTGAGCCGCTCTCCTCTACCGGAGCTCCTGCTTTACCCAATACCCAACATATAAATAAAATACAATTGTTTTGTGCTTGAATGAACGTAGGATGTTGGTCTCGTGTGCGTCTCTGAACTGCACAGGTAAAACCTGCCCCGTTGTGTGCACGCTTAAAGAGCCCTTCGACAAATTCCAAGCCCTACGATATCGACTGTACGTAGCGCTCAACTCTCACAGCCAAGTGGATTGCATATTTTTTGCATTTGAATAGTAATGTCCCCACGATAAGGTTTTAAGTTTCTAACTCCAAAGCATTCTTGATATGTTAACAGAAGTATAATGAGCACTCCTTAGTAAATAAAAATAAATAATAGCATCTAGTCTATCACATTAATACTGTGAAACATATATAAAATTTACATTAACTCAAACAACAGTGAAAAAGGATTGTACTGGATTTATCACCACAGACCCGTATTCTTTAAAGACTTTGGAAAGTAAATGTCACAGTCCTGTATGACAAATTCTAAAGTTAGCTGTCAGTATGATTTTTAAAAAATTCTTTACAATTTTTTTCTTTTTTTAAATGGCACATTTTCTTTTGCCAATCTAACTGGACCTAGTAAAAGCTTAGGTACAAGTTCATTCTTTTTTTTTTAAATTCTTCTTTAGTCTATGAAAAACATTTTCAAATGCAGCACAATAAAAAACATTCAAGAACAAGCTTCAGAAAATACATTTGCCCTTAGACACACAGAGAAGAATCCTTCTAAGACAGTTGAAAACCAGAATTTTGTCACTCTCTTCTTTTGAAAATAAAAATTTTGTAAATGCATCTAGAATAATCAAGGCTTCACAAATAGTCAAAAAATTATTTGCTTTTCTTTGTATTAAAAGCTAATTCACAGCATTTTAGCCCATCAAAATTTAGTAGGAATTAGGTCTTTCCAAATTACGAAAAGCGATTCATTGAATAGCAAACTGAATGAGGAATTTTGTGGGTTGGGTTGTTGGGTTTGGTTTTTTTTTCCCTAAGCCCTGAGATCACAGCTCTCGATTGAATTATAAATTATGGGTCTGATTTATACCAAGCAGCTTAGAGATTTTTTTTTTTTTTTTTCACAAACCACATTTCCAACAATAGCTGGGTTTGGTACAAGAATGCAGTTCATAATCAAGACTGAAATTTTGGACGGAAGGCCTTCTTGCAAACAGGGGGAAAAAAAAATAATAATAAAATTAAGATGCATCACTCATTGCTGGCTGTCACTGTAGCTCGGGCAACTGTTGGTCTAAGTGCAGCTGGTCTCGTGTGAATCCAACTCGGGATTGTACGGAGTCGCTAAACATTAAAACATGTCAAGCAAAGTACATAGTGCGCAAGGTGTCCTGATGAACTTGAACTGCTTTAGCAAGTGCTTGATGATCTCTGCCATTACTCTGACCCGAAGTGTGGCTTCCTTCAGCACTGAAAGAGAAGGGAGGGAAGGGAGGGGAAAAAAAACAAAACAGAGGTTGGGGGCGAAGGAAGTGAAACCCTATTTCATCTGCCTCTCCTGGCATACAATGTTTTTGTATCATTAGTTTCATCTGAACAGAATGGTCAAAAGTTAATTACCCTCAAAACACCACTGAAGTTTTGAAACAGTAAAAAGCACAGAAGCATACGGGAACTTCTGCTTTTTTCCCCACTCCCAATATAATTCAGTGATAAAACCAAATTTACCGTCAAACTGCTAACTGGGGATACCACTCACCCTGGAATTCACAAGCCCATTTCCTTCCTGATTTCTTTCAAATTCTGTAATAATCGAAAACCGTGCAACTCACCTATCGTGTTCTTTATCCACCAGATGATACCTGGCTCTGAAGGCAACCAGGTGGGCGTAATATGCTGGTGCAGGGATGGAAACGGAACGGGTACAGCGTACGTACGTATGACACAGCTGGTAGGTAAGAATCTGCAGTTCATCTGAAGAGAAACGATTGTCATCCCAGAGGACGTGGTAATGAGAAGGTCTGCTCGTTCCCTGAAGGCAAATCACACAGGAGGTCAGCATTTCAAAAAACAAGTCTTCAAATTTCCACCTCTCAGGTGAATTGCAGTATTAACTGGGCGCTTCCTCAAAAATAATGCGAGCAATTCTTGGTACTTCAGCAAATTTTTCCTTTTTAAAGGCAAACCACCTCCCTTCTTTGCTCCCCATATAACCAATCCCTTCACATTTCCAGATAGGATTGCATTTGCTAGAATTTCATCCCTGCTACTGAAATTAAATGATCTTCTCGAAATGCACTTTCATCTTGAGAAACTTGGATCTGACAAAAAGCCATCACAGAAAGTAGCTCCAGGCAAAACATTAATAGCCTGCAGCACCCTAACCTGTGTCCCTACTGAATAGGCTTTTTTAGACAGTACAAAATGTTGACTTTCAGTGCTGTTGTTGATTAATAGCTTCTGACTGGGAAGAAGAAATCACAAGAAAATGTGTAACTACAATAGTGCTATCTAAATGTATTAGCTGTTTCCTAGTAACTGGATGCACATTTCAGGAGAATTTAATGGGAGAGGCAGCTCTGTAAATACTCCCAATCCCTTGTGACCATTCAAAGCAGCACAGACAGGAGAGAAGCACAATAAGCTAAACGCACAGGGTGTGCTGCACGTCTGATTGGTTTCATTATGTCTTTCAGGTTTTAAGGCTGGCAGGAGAGCGCTGTGGATGGCACACATGAAGAGCCGAAACACACAGAGAGGAGTCGGAACGTTTGTCTGCTCCGGGAAGAATGTGGGAAATCCCAACAGGCAGAGCTCTCTCTGCAAGTCCCCACCCCACACAAAACTCTGTACCTGAATCCCAGCGTGACTACACAGGTAAAAGTCAAACTCCGATGGGTGGGTGATTTTTGTGTCCACTGTGGTACCAGCTGGAATGTTCCCGCTTTTCCCAACCTGCGTGAACAGAAAATGCAAATACAGTAAGGTACACGGTTTTCCTTTTCAGCTGTACAGTAAGGAATAAACACAAGAAAAACAGTATGTGAAAAAATCTGTAAAAAGCAAAAAAGTCAAGAAAGAGTGAGGAAAACTCATATTTTGTTCAGCTGAAAATCTGGAGTGTCTCTGCTATGGAGGGGAAAAAAAAAAAAAAAAAAAAAAGAGGAGCTGCAAAATCTTCTTAGAAGTTACCTACAAAGATAAGCTTTTCTGATTAAAGAAAAAATTTCCTGCAAGTGATTTGTCAAATTCTTTTCACCTTCCAATTCCAGGACAGGTTATTCCCCTGTAACTTTGTTTATACCTGGAAGAGGATAATCCATCGCTGTAAGACAGGCCTCTCCTTCCCTCAAAAACATTTAAAAATACTCTTTATTTTAAAACGGTTTAACAACTGTAATCACAGCATGTTATCAATATAAAAACCACCTCTGTGGCAGTATTAGAAGTTATTAATTATTGCCTTGAAGCCTCGTGGGCTTCCAATGCTCACAGAGAAGCCTGATGAAAAAGAACATGAAAAACCCTGTCTGTGAACAGAGGTTTGCAATTAGTAACTCTAATTACAGCAATGACTCCATCCTAGACTCTGGAGATAAAATAACAACTATGAAACATTCATTTAAAAAAAAAAAAAATTGAGATGACTCAAATTTGATTTAAGTACTATAAATAATGTGTTGTGACACTCGATATGCCCAAAACCAAAATCCAAGTGTCTAAGAGATTAGACATCTATGGTACCTTAAATGTAGTGTTAATGGAAAAGAAAGTATTCTTGAAGATATCGACGTTATAAACCCTACACCACTCAGACCAACCTCAATCCTGGAGGAGTTGGAGACAGTAAAAAAACTGGAAAGAAACCTGAAAACTTCAAACTTAAAAAAAAGCATGGACAGAGTTGTTGAAAGGTACATCCTGCTGACAGTTTATTATATGGGAGAGAAAATAAACAGTCAGAAAATAAACAGAAAATGAGGGTTTGCCTTTCCAGGCAGAAAGATCTCACCCACTATGTCATATAGTTCTTCACACAAGTCTCTCACTGATTAAATAAGCAGTAAAAGATAACTTGGCTGCCTGATAGATACTTGCCCGTCACAATTGGGACATACCCGTTCGTTTTTATCTGTACAGAAGAGTCTGGTGTGATGCCTTTTCTGCACAACTATAAAGGTAATTCCAGGCTGGTAATCCTTCTCTAGCTTAATGCACGCTTCTCTGATAGCCAGCAGCTCGTGATGGAGAACCTGAACCATAAACATAAATACAAACGTTACAAATACAAAGGACAGCCATCTCACACATTACCCTTAAGGTCCCTTCCAACCCAAACCATTCTACGATTCTATGTTCCTTCTCCCATTGTCGCTCAGAGCAATGAGATGTCAAAGCGTTGCAGGGTCAAACCTTAATTTCTTCACTTAATGAGAACAAATTAGATCACCAGTTTCCTGAGCCAGGCGAGAGCTGGTTCCATATTTGTTCAGCTCCAAGCACAAGGCTTGCACTAAGTTGCGTGCAGAATGTTTTTAATTGCCAAAAACAAATGAACATCTAATTAGGCTGTTGAATATACAGCAGCCTAATTATTTTTCAGACTAGTACGAGGGGTAAAATCCAGAATTGCTCAACTGCACGCTCTTTTCCAGCTTTGGGAACTCATGCAGGGTTACAGGCATCAAGACAAACAGAGAGGGGGAAGGGCAATAAACCAAAAAGCAATGATTTGGGATTTGGGTTAATCAGAAATTAAGAATTCAGTGAAAAACAGTGGTAAGTGGGGAAAAAATATAAAAGTTCATACAAAGATTAGTTATATTAATTCAATCTACTAAGTGACCTTCACTCCCTTCCCCTTGGATTTTGAGAAGTTAACTAAGATCTGTATCTTTTAATTTACATATAAAAATACTGGAAATGAAAGTGTATGTGAGTATCTTTAAGATATATAGAAATATATTTCATAAAATATGGGATTTGTAAGCAAACAAAATAAATACAAGCAAGTATTTGTTGAATTTTATCAGAAATGACTGAAAAGGGACAGTGTGAAAATACAGGATTTATGAATCCTGGTTAAAAATTTAAGAAAATAAGCTCACACTTAGTTTTTCTTTACTGTCCATGTTCTGTAGGATCCAATTTGACTCAAATAGGTCACAGATGTTGAACATACTCGAGTGCTACAACTATATTTTGTCATTTACTTTTGCAAAAGGGAAGTATTTTAAAGGGAAAAAAGTATTAAAAAAGCTCATGAAAAAATATGAAAACACTTTCCCTGCTCTACTTAGAATCCAAGAAATTTATTAAGGGAAGATTTGGTGAGAGTGTACTGTTCATAACTCCAACCACATAAAACTTATTTTATTTACTACCAGAAAACTACATAATCAAATCTCCGAAAGAAAAATATAACCTGTTGGAACTGCCCCTCAGAAACACCATCTCTGTAGAAGATGATACGAGTTGGTTTAAATCTGGTCGATTTGTAGAACTGAATAAGCAGCTCCCTGACCATGGCAGCCAAATCTTGGATGATTTCTTGGCGGTGCTGCTGGACGCGAACAGTGGCACAGTATCGATTAGGATGAGCGTCCATGCTTCCTACAACCTGTTGAAAAAAAAAATGCTTAGTATCAAAAAGCAAACTTAACAAGACTTTAATAAAGGTATTTCATGAAAATAAACGCCCTTTTTAACAGTATCTTGGGAACTAAGGGGTCGACCGAGCGAAGATCAAAATCATGATGTGCTGGGAAAGAGCTTTGAGTTCAGTCAACCTGCGGTAACATACCCTGCTGAAACCAAAAACTTATTTTAAATCTAAAAGCCTAATTCCCTGTTTGCACCTACACACAGCTAAAAATGCAAATACAACTTGGAGCACTCATACCAAGACACCACTGATTTAGTTCTAACTGCAATGTGAATTCCTGAAGACCAAGAGTCCCTTTCTGGGACACTGTGGGTGAATCTGTACAACTGAAATGGGGAAGCTCCAGAGAAACATCCACACCAGACAGACACCTATCACTAAGGATTTTTTGTTTATGAAACCTCAAAATTCACGTATTTCAGAAGTGGCATGGAATTAAATATAAGCAAACAAAAAAATTCCAAATTCTTTATCTCAAAAAATCACAATTAAGCACATTGTCACCTGCTTTTCCCTGGACATACATTTCTAACTTCTAAAAACAGGTATTTGCTTGTTTATTTAGCACCATGGCTAAGATCTGGACATACTGTCACCAAAGATCTTCATTGTTACCTAAGCCAGAGCAGCCGTGACAAGTGTTTGACATAATGCAAGGCAAAGCCCCTCCATCTATACTAAAGGAGTAAATTTCCAAGATAATACTGCACAATTTGTGTTGTCAGGAAGCCTGAACCCCCCCAAAACCCACAACGGAGTAAGCCTTGTCCCCAGGCAGCAACGGATAAATTCTTAACATTTTCAGCTGCTGAAAAGGCAGATTTAAACACACATCAGCTTATTAGAAGTTGCTGATAAGTATCAGCTAATAGAAAAGCTCCTCTGCGTATTAGCATCTCGGGCGTTTTACAAGGTAATTTAAGTAATTAGTATGAGAGCAAGCTCTCCAAAGTTTCATTAGATTCCTGCAGAAAACCAGTTTATAATAGTATAATTAGGCAATCAGGAGAAATGGACCATGAAAGAATTAAAAGTACCAAAAAGCATTCGAGCTGAGCAGCAGGGGTTAAAGATCGTTAGAGAAATGACTCACTGCAGCAATGGAAGGCTTCTTCCCATCTCCCGCCGGGGGATGAGTTACATCAGCACCAAGGAATATGACGGGCTGTTGAAATACTGGTGGTCTGATAAAGAGAAAGCAAATTTGGAAAAGCAGCAAGGAACTCAAGTTTCAAAAAAGAAAACAAAAAAATCCATTTTTTGTTTAACTTTGAGAAACTCAGCCTTTATTAATTAGACCACAGAAAAGAATAAGATTTGATTCCCTAGCACTAAATTGCACCTGAGAAAATTTAAGGACTGTGTATGTCTACAGATGCTATGATTTTGCTTCTGAATAAAAAAAGGGCACTGGTAAGGAACTACAAAAATTATGGACATCATAGGCATTATTGAAAAAAAAAGATTACTTTTTTAAACTATGCTTCAAATTTTTAAACAAACATTTTATTTAAAATATTAATCCACTGCATGCTCTAGTGGCCAACATTATTGGTTTGTGGTGGGGTGTTGTGCATGGGGTTGTGGGTGTGGGGTTTAGTTGGT
>JAOQGH010000012.1:148696813-148716765 GCA_025769975.1 Gallinago jamesoni
TTTGTTTTTTTTAATGTGGTTGGACTTGATGATCTCAAAGGTCCCTTCCAACCACTAAGATTCTGTGATTCTGTGATCAAGAGTAGAACACCAAAACGTCACATTGGAAGTTTTAAATTTCAACTCTATTCCTTAAGAATACAGTTTTAAACAGATTCTTACGCCACCAGTTTTTTTTCACATGTATGTAGATGTTGGGGGGCAATGATAATGTAGATGGATTCTGCTGTTTTCAGAGCTTCTCTAAAAAGGAATTTGAAGGTAATTATAACAATATAACTTACAATGCAATTATACCAATAAAAAAAAAATGTTCTATTCCCATCCCAACAGGAAATAATAATTAAAGAGTTACGTCCTAAATACCCAAACCAGCAGTTTTATAGAAGGTCTGGGTGTTCTGTGTAGTTATGCTATTTTGTCTTTTCCCCCTTTATTTAACTCTATTTTCATGAATGCATAGTTCATTAGTATAATGAGTAAATTCAACTTTCTGGCCACATTATTGCTGTCAGGACACACCATTTGACAGAGACCTTATGTTTATGAATCCAGCATAAAGCTATTTATGTTGGGAGTGTGTATGTTTCTGTTTTGTTTCCACAGCAGTATCTGTAACTCCTTTTTGGAAAAAGAGCAACAACGAAACACCCCCAAAAACCCCACTGTGCCTTTTTTGGAACACATACTCTGCAACACGATGCTTTTCAGTTGCTTCAATAGGAGCCTCCAACAAGCACATTACCCAGACTGAGCATATTTAGTTCAAGAAACAGAACTTAAAAAGATACACAAAATATATAGTCCTTCCAATAACGTGTTCTTTTTCCCTCCTGAAGTACTTGTTGTTGGATTATTTTTAAGCAGATGCCTTCAGACCAGCATAAACACAACATGAAAATGTGCTTATCTGTGCAAAACAGAATGTTTACTTCTTTGAAAAAGGCTCCCAAGAATGATGTAGCAGGTTGTTCCCTGAGCTCTGTCTACAACTTGAAATGCAAGGATTGCAAAGACACCATCTTTTTACCAACACAGAAACCTAGTTGCTCATTTTGATTGAAGTAATTTTATGTAATTAATTCTGTTTATCTTTATGCTAGCCTTTTCTATCCTGCACAGGTACAACAAAACAAGCTGGATTTTGTTCATTCTTCCACTAGCATTTCTTGTCACTGATTTTTCAGTAAAACCGATTAAAAGCTTCAATTTAAGGATATTTCAAATGATACACAAACCAAACATAATCTTTCAAAGACCCTCCTTTTTTTACAAGTAAGGTATTTATTTTACTCCCATTTAACTACACGCAGGGCTTCAGTGGCAGGTCAGCTATGGAATTCAACAGTATCAAAGCAACTTCACAGAACATAGTCACAGTATAATTAAACTTATCAATGTAATACTAATTAAAAGAATTGGAAGAAAAACTGGACCTGGAAACCAATTAAGAGTTTTCTCCTCCCGGCTTTTGGTTTTTTTTAAATGTCTGTATAAGTTAGGACATGCAACAAAATGAAGAATCTTAACCATAATTAAACTAAAAACGAAAAGGCATCACTATTCAAGACAGTCTCTGTTTCTGAAAACTCCAGGAAAAGAAAATATTGTAGATTTTCCATTCAAAGGAAAGTTGCATAATTCAATGGCATTTAACACTGCAATAACAGTATTTATATTATACATTTCAGCTGGAGCAAGTATTCCTCTTCAGTTCTCTTTATAATACAACACCCTCTTCCTCTCTGAAAGATGGCTTACCTTCCCTGTGGCAGCAAAATATTATTTACGCCTCCTAATTTGACATTTATTTTTAAGCAAAGGTTAGACAGAGTTTGGGGTGTTGTTCTTTGCACATTTTTCATCTGAACGCACTGGGTAGCCATCCCCAGCACAGTGTCGCCAACGCGCTTCACCTCCGCTGCAAAACCAAGCAAAAAATGAGTCAAATATTCACATACTGCAAATCAAACAACGTAAAGAGACTTCAGTTCAGTGAGAATTAACTAAAGCTAGAGTTTTAGCAACAAGGGCATTAAGCTTAAAGAAACGAGAAGAAAGCTAACCCCAAATCCAACCCTGGTGCTTGGATAAACCACTAAATAAACCCCAATAAACCTTCTCCCAGTTCTGTACTGCTGCCAGCACAGTAACTGGATCCTAAATTTAACTAAAGACACTGTTGGCTCATTTTAGTTGAGAACTTTAAGTTACACTAATTCCAATTTTAGCATTATAGTGTTTTATCATCAGCATGGAAGAACCTTTGGCTAACAGAGTAGGACGTGTGAATAATTATTAGGATGGTGAGCACTTGTTTCACTATTAAACACTGAACTAGTAAAACACAAACTTAATAGCAAGGTGCTGAGTAATATTCAACCAACCAGTTCACTAGTTCCTCACTACAAGTTTACCACTTGCGTTAAATCTGACCAGTTTAGCAAAGGATGGCCCATAGAAACTCCAAAAGAAACTCATTAAGAATTTAATTGTTTAAAAGGTTAAAATGAATCTTAAGAACAGAACTGAGACTTAAAGGCTTTAAGAGAGCCATATCCTTACACCTAGGAAAAGACAAAATTTAGGCTTCCAAGACAGGCTCAGAGAAGATGCAACTCCCACTTTAGCAAGAGGGGAGGGAACGGGGCTTTGCGAGGAGCAGGGTGAGAAGAGGAGAAAAAGCAAGGCAGTGGGTATTGGAAGTGCAAGAATATGGAAGAGCTCAGGGAGAAAACAGAGATAATTAGAGGGGGCAGAAGAAACTATAATTAAAGATAATGACAAGGAAAGCAGATGCGATTGGTACCACATCCTTTCAGTGATTAAGTAGAGGAAAGAATCCCCCTTTTAACACAAAGCAAAAATGTCACTTTGCACTGAATTTTCTATTGAACGAATTAGAGACAAGCAACTTCCTTTGCAAGGCTGAATTCCGGGTGGGAAAAAAAGGTACTGTTTCATTAAGGTTCCTTTTTTTAATCCCTCTTTTTACCTTATATGTGATAATCTTGGGAAAAAAAAGTTAAGAAATTACTTTCTGCTATGTTAAATTGGTGAGGGATGAAAGAAAACAAATCTGCAGCTGTTTGGTAGGTCTGAGCCATTAGAGAAGAGAGTCCATGAAGCTACGGGAGAAAAACAGTGGATGGTGTTGCAATTAGGCAAGGAAAGCTGAAAAAGAAGGAAGGCAGGATAGGAAAATGAGCAGTGCTGCCTATAGGAAGAGCTGGTTAAAAATAAAATGCATGGTTTGTCTAAACCATATTAAAATCGATATATGTGCTATGTAAAATGCACTAATTGCCAATCTCGTTCCAAAATCAGTTTAAATTGCTGAGTTTTCACCTTCTATGCACCTATGTCCTCACAACTCAAGAATTAAAAGAAAGAAGTACTGGAGTACCGTGTCCAGTTCTAGGCTCGAGTTCAAAAAGGACCCGCAATGGCTGGAGAGGGGACAGCAGAGGGCTACAAAGATGATGAGGGGTCTGGAGCTCTTATGAGGAAAGGCTGAGGGACTCGGGTCTTTTTAGTCTGGAGAAGAGAAGGCTGAGGGGGGATCTGATCAACACCTATAAATACTTCAAGGGTGGGTGTCAGGAGGATGGGGCCAGTCTTTTTTTCAATGGTGCCCAGGGACAGAACAAGAGGTAACGGGCACAAATTTGAACATAAGAAGTTCCATTTAAACATGAGGAGGAACTTCTTTCTTTTGAGGGTGGCAGGACCCTGGAAGAGGCTGCCCAGGGAGGTAGTGGAGTCTCTGTCTCTGGAGAGTTTCCAAACCCATCCCAACACATTCCTGCGCAACCTCCTCTGGGTGGACCTGCTTTGGCAGGGTGGGTTGGACTAGATGATCTCCAGAGGTCCCTTCCAACCCCATATCATTCTATGATTCTGTGATTCTGCAATAGGAAAAAGCAATTGGCAGAAATCTCCTTCACTCAAGTTTTTTTTTTTTGCCAGAGGGTGATGGCGTGAGTAAGCAAAGATGTTCTAAAAGCATGCAGCTCTTGAGTTCATTACTTCTTCAAGCACTTGGAATTTTTAGCACACAAATTATAGTAAGTATATTTTAATCCACTGCATATCAGTTTCTCAAAAGCCCCGGTTTGGCTCTCTCCCTCACAAACTGCCTCTCAAATGCAACCAACAGGAAGAATGTGGAAGAGCAAATTAAAAGCATAGACAAAAATAATGAAAATAATTAAGGTCTTAATATAAAACATCATGCAACACAAGAAGAAGAATAAAATTAATTTATAGCTCATTGCCCAAATTGATTCTATATCGTTAAACCAGAATTAAACTTCTCTTATTTAGACACTCCACAAAAAAAATACATGAAATTGTGACTGAAACACACACGCTCATGATTTGCACTTACTGACCATAAACTGGTGTTTTTCCTGGCAAAATGACTACAACGAGCTGCAGCCCAGTGTAAGTGTTCTTGAGATGTCTGAACATGGGCTCCACGCTGTCAGCTCCCTGCGCGTATTTACAGAAGCACGGCTGCCCCTGGATGGGCATTCCCGCGTCTCTGGAAATCTTCCTCAGTTGTTCTGTAAAGGACCTAAAGGATATAAATAAATACATGAGATTCTCAGGCCACAAAATTCACCTCGATTTGTCTTCTTATTTTTAACGGAAGGGTTCTGTTAAACTTGCAGAGTCACGCTGTCCAAAAAATGGGGAATTTACCCCAAGTGCATCTTGCATTGCCTGTGTCTGTGTAGTCACCAAAAGAAAGATGGGGAAGATAAGGACATACGCTGTATAAATATCACCATTACTAAAATCTTCACTTCCAAAGCAAATTGCACCTTCTTTGATCTTTCTACAGGAGATATAAGCTACTTTTGGCAAAAACACTGCAATGATGATATTTTTGGATAGCCTGCTCCACCATGCTGCCATGTGTATCACTGCAGAAAGGGCTGGAGTTGCTTCTCTCTTCTTGGTGAGGCAAACAACCCACAGAAACCCACAGAAATTGTGTCTCCCTGAACTGATCTAACATCAATAATAATGCACCAGAAACCTTTGCTAGATAGCAGAGAAAAGGTGTCCTGGGTTGAAGAGAAACCTTCTCCAAGGGTGGTACAAATACAAGTCACTCTTCAATGGAACTGGTCAGAAACAGAGAGAACCTAATTTTCCAGAGGCTTTTATCAGCAAAGACTCCTTCAGCCCCCCCAGAGAGCACGGTCTCCTGAGCTGCAAACCTCCATCCTCCTCCTGGCTCTTTGTTAACACATGGTAGCATTTGGATCTCTCACTTTTTGAAGGGACACCAGGAAGATTCTGTGCCTGTTTGTAAGCAAGACAGACAAAAGCACTTCAGTGCAGAGGAAGACTTGGCCTCTGTAGAATATACCCAGTCTGGAAAATATCTTCAAAGTCATGGCTCCTCCAGGTTGCATCAGTGGTGACTGAGTAGTCCGTAAGTCCCATCCCCATAAACAAAGGCAAGATGAGCAAGTAGTGAATCACAGTGCAGATCTGTAGAGCAGAGAACTTGGTGCTGAGGGACCAACATCCACACGACGTGTTTCTGGGGCTTTTCTTCAGAGTGGCCGTAGTCTGGCCTGGTGGGCTGAAGCACATCCTCTAGTCCAGTTTTATCAGAAAAAAAATCCACACTGTACACTTAAACCTTCATTGATGCAGAATATGGCACGACAACCGACGACCATCAGGAGCATCACTTCAAATACCGCTGTTAACTTCTAAACCCATTGTGAACTTTCAAGAATCGTAACAGTCTGTGAGCTTCAGCCCTGCAACTTGTGGCTTCTTACAGAAAATAGGTACATTAAGAATTTTTGCCTGTGGCAAAACAGGCACTTGTGACTATAAGCAGAAAGAGTCAGAGGCAGAACACACAAGTCTAAAATGGTACAGGCTTTGAGCCTTTAGAAGTCCATCCACAAGAATGGTGTCTAAAAGGAAAGGGTCTCTCCCAGTTCCTGACAGGTAAAGCAGGATGATTTTGAAGACTTTTAGGGATTTTTAAGGTGTTGGTTCTGACAGATCTACAGCAGCTGAGTTCCAACCTGCTCAACAAGGTGTAACAAGAAGCAACAAGTTGCAACTGGATGAAGCCATATTCCTACAAAGGAATGTCCTTCCACGTAAGGACAAACTCCATCTAAGTCAAATAATTTTATTTTGGCTCATTATGTTGAAGACTTCTTCCTGTCTCTCAAAACTAAGCTCTCCTATGCAGCACTAGAAGCAGCAGTGTGGAAGGGAAAATTCTCTGGCAGCTTAGAGCCTGCCATGTATCCAGAGAGACCAAATCCTTAGACTTACCTCTTACTTTTCCTCCCATTGCGTAAGATTCTCACTGTTTGCTCACCACTCGTTAGGGAAAAATTCCCAAGCTATTTGGCAAATCATCTAAAGGAACACTGTTATAGCAATACCATTGTTATGAATAATCACTGTCTTGGGTTCACCTTACAAAGAGCAGCTGAGTCACCCGCTAAGGCAGCTGCAAGAGCCGCGCTTGTCCGTGCATGAATGGAAAACAACCGCGTGTAAAAGAAGGAATTAGACAATCCATTTACACAGGCACGCACGCTTTTCCTCATCTATGGAACAGCAGATGTCACTTTTGACTAGAGTCTTTTCAACAACCATGTTCCACCCAGAGATACAAGATTCCAAATTGGGAAGTTTCGTTCAAACAATCAAAGTCAACCAAACAACAGCCAGTCGTACTCATCTTCCAAACAGAGAAACTTGCGCGTTGTGGTAATGCTAGAGGGTAGAAAGTTTAAGCCCAAAGTTGGATTGCTTCTTTAGAATTTTCCTTTGAAATAAGTTCTGCACCAATAAATCTATTCCTAAGACAAATCTAATAAATAATAATAAATCTATAACCTAAGACAGCGTACGCGTTAGCTTTCACTCTTGACATACGTAGTGCTAAACACCCTTCATTACAATCACTTTGGTCAACTCTGTCCCAAGGCCTCACTCGGCCAAAACCTGCTGCACACTATGAATCAGATTGGTAAATCAGATTTTGAGGATTTCATGATGTTAGCATTGAAATCATACTGGCATCATTCAAAACACAGAGATGGAACTCAAAAGCACTGTTAAGGATGTATCACCACACGCTAAGCAATTTAACAAAATATAATTCTAAATAAATGAAATTATGGTATTTCCACACATAATAAACAATAAAGTCATCAACTTATGAGGCACACTTACTTAAGATGAACTTCAGTGCACTGGCGCTGAGGAGCAAAGCAGGCAATTGCCCAAACCTTTATTTCAATTCCAGTATGAAACTGTTTATTCCTCATGTCCCAGACTCCTTGAACTGGTGTAGCAATCGCTTTGTTCTGGAAGGAGAAATAACAAAACCAAAACATTATTGCAAAAATCGATTCACGCTAGCAAAAATCAGTTTTCTTTCTGCTCTCCTCCAACTCAAAGGCTATTTATATTCTCAGGTGTTTCTCTCCACTCGTCAAACATCTATCTTATAAAGCTTAGTCTATCACTGGAGCAAGACAGCTTCCTAGCCTGATGAAAAATAAAGCTCATAAAAATAAAGCTCATATTGTTCATTTTTATTGTTGATGGTTTCCTTTGTTTATCATAAATAAGCAGCAGATAGATATTACATATGGACAGTAAGTCAGGCTCGTGCTTGGTATGTAACGTGAAAGAGAACGTACATTTTTACTGTGACTTTTACAACTGCTCAGTGAACTTTCCAAAAGCGACATAAATTAAGTATTACCAATGTTTTATGCATCACTAACTAGAGGCAAATAGTGGTTTGATGTCACTCACACAACTCTAGAAAAAAAATGTGAACAAGCTGACAAAGATGAACAGTTATTCAGCTTTGACCTGCGCAACAGTTATTTTCATCCATCAAGCAGACATTACTGTGATGGATTATCTAGAGGACAAGGGATATATTAAGATGATTAAAGTAATTCTGGTGATGTTAATTACCTTAATAAGTATTAGTATTCAGTAGATATTTTAGACAAGTTACCACGATGTCTGCCTTCCTGTTTCACAGCAACAGCTAAAATTTACGGGGATTTTTCAGGACACACATAAATTTGGTACTACATTTTGCAAAGTGTTGCGTCTGCTGAAAGCGGTACCTCCCCCACTTCTGACTTTCCATCCCTCATCTGCCATTAAGCTCCTGTTCCCCCTCTTCCCCTGGTGCCAGAATAGATCAGGAGAGCACTCTCCCTAATCAGGATCAGGCAGAGACAGCTGGGTTCTCTTAACCTGTCAGCAAAGGCAGGTTGGAGCTAATCTGCCTGATTTAGGTAGAAAAACACAAGATCCTCTCCCATTGCAAGTTTATGAAGGTAATGGTCTGATTTGGGCACAGGGACAAAGAAGAGCTTCATCAGAAGCCTTCACAAATTAAGTTATCCCAGCTATTAAAGCTTTCATCTTGCATAAAAACAAGACACATTATAACATTGGTAGAAAATCCTGTTTCTCAAGCGTTTTTTTTGAAAGATACCTCAAAGGAAGGTTATGTCAGAAAGGTCATCTGAAAAGCCATTGTAAAGAGAAAAACGTTTGCGAGAAAATTCTTCAAGAGGAAGATATGGCTCTAGAGAAAAACATGCTAATAGAGAGAATACCTTGAAATAGTCATCCTAAACCACAGCTTATAACACAGGCTGTTCTCAGCACCCAGAACACTCAAAACCACCCAGAGGTTCAGGGAGATTTCAGAGTTAGGGGAGGAAAAAATGAACAAGCAATCGTTGAAGTTGTCTCTGTTCCTCTCCATACACACCAATTTGAACCATTATTTGCAGGTTTCTTCTTGCAACACACAATCAAACAGATGCATGAAGGAAAAACACGTCCGTTTTTCTCTGAAGTTTACATAAATGCGTTTTTACTGTAGCTTTACTTTCAGAAATGAGGTGATTGAGGGAGATGCAACATGGCGATTACATCTAAGGACTTCCAAAACTTACATTTAAGTTCTAAACATTATACCTATGATGAATTCATCCCTTTACATCCAACATAATTAACTTAAACCAGCCGTGTTACAGAAGTTATGACAGCTGGCAGTGGAAGCCACCACAGATTGTAGAGTATCTGTTGGACATACCCGGCCTCCATAGAGGATGGAAGGAGGCTGTAGGACTCTACCGGTCACGTCTGTCATTTCGTCTTTGACCATTATTCCAAATTCACGAACGTAAGGGTCAGTATTAAAACTCGCACTCCGCATCTGAAAGTAAAAGGAATTAGTTATTTCTTGTAGAAAAAGAAGTTCTTTTTATGAGCTCTAAACCTTCCTGAGATAACCTGTATTTGGGCACATATCCGTTATACATGGGTGATGCCAAGCATTCAGAGCCTCTCCTAATTCCACTTGGACACATGGATGACTCAAAACTTAAAGTAAAGCACCTAAAGAATACTTGAAAACCTTTTGTAAGAATGTATTTCTCTGGGATTAATGGGAGAAAGTCTTACAAAAACAAGCTCATAACCTGTGTGCAGCACACAAACTATTTATTATCTGCTAATAATAGGAAAAATTAAGTCCACTTTCTACACTTTGCTCAACTTTAAGAGCACACTCACCAATTTGCTAATCTCTTCTTGACGGTCAGGTGCTGATCTGGCAGTCGCTCGAATCATAGTGGAAGTTTGATTGTCAGTGAGTTTCTTTATGCATCTTTGTCCTGCCACTATGTTGCACACCTGAAATACCCCCACGCACAAAGAAGTTAAAAAACACAATGCAACTGGGTTTTGGGTTGGTTTTTTTGTGGTTTTTTTTTTTGTTGCTGCATTACACAACGTCTAAAGTTAGCTACTCAAAAACCAGTTAGTCAACGTTTGAGCCCTTTTCCCTTTCACCCCCTGCTCCCATTCCCAGAATACAGTATTAGCTAAAAATGTACTTGCCTCGAGAGGAAGGTACGTGTGTTTCTGCTCCTGTCCAACTTGTAAACATGGTAGGTGAGGATAGCGTAAAACTAATTTGTGCCTGTCCTTAAAATACTGAGCTACAGTGCATTCAACTGTTTGTCCATTCTCCTGCTGAAGTGGGAATCTGTTGGAAATCAAATATGAAAATAAGCCATTACTTTGCACAGAATATTCTCGCATGCTTTTTCAATACACTTCTTGGCACAAGCTCAGCTTTACTGGAGATTAAAGCTATCTTGTTGAAATGACACAAGCAGACTTCTGTAATTGAGATTCCATCATTGCCACTACTGTCTCTCTTCTGATAATACCACAGAGGGATTTTTCTCCAACATTCTTGATACCTGAAGCTATAAATTAAATTTCCCAAGAGCGGGTGCCTTAGAGACAAAGACTAATGTTTTCCACTTATTTGGAATATTTGCAGTACTACATTTTATGATATGCCATGCACAGAATATAACAGGCCTACTCAGAGTCACAAAACTAATTATTGCTTCAGAAATGCATTTTCTTTCTGTACATTACAAATACATTTCCATATATGCACACACATCTGCATATACTTACACCAAGAGGGAACAAATATTGCCTTTTCATTAATATAACTCATCACTGAAAGAGCACAAAACAAAGCCCAAATATTTAAATACCAGAATTAGATAATGATGGGTTATCTTCTTGTAATAAGCTAGCATCGGTTTTGTTCGTTACGCTACTTCCTCAAAAATGGGAATAAATAGCTCCATATTCAAGTTAACTGCAACTCTCTGGTTAGTGATTAAAAATAAACATTTTTTCCAGAGGAAAAACAGATTGGTAATAAGCAAGATTAGAAAGCTGATCCCAACTGGCACTACTTGTCTACTCAACAGTTCTGGGAAATATTACCCTACGAACAGTGCACCCTGTTCTTTCAATGTTTTCCAATGCCACGACATTCATTATAGAATAAAAATAGAACAAAAAGGATGGCAAGATTGCAAAAATACTTTGTTTTAAATATATTGACAAAAGAAAGCACTACTTTTCAAGACAACTTTTCCTATTTCAGTAAGGCAGGCAAGATACTTTTCCAGTCCGAGATTAAACAGACGCTTAAAAAGAAGCAAAACGCTTTACGTTTGGTGACTTGCTGGTCGTCTGGTGACATTGCACACTCTGTACTTCCTTTTCATTTGTCCACAGTGTGTTATCTCCACCTTTAGACCTAAAAATTGGAAAACACATATTGTTGTTTCTTCAAAGAGTCAGCCCCTTTAATTGCTATACAAGACCACTGCACGTTCTCAAAGCACCAAAGGGTATCCTGAACAGAATTTAAAAAAAACAATTTATAGTCTTAAAATTCAAAAACCCTGAGCTTCAGCCAAAGGTCAACAAAGAATTTTGGAGACAAGATGAAATCTCAAAGTCCCAAGAGTCTGCAGATGAAGCTGAACGTGTTCAGCAAATTCCAATTCTGTACCTCTAAGGAAGTCCAGGATGGTGGAACGACAAAAAGGGCACGCAACCTCCTTGAAAAAAAAAAGCTTATTTATACTTTATGGATAAACATACGGTGTCTGTGAGACCTCCAACCATCACAACCAACCCTGAACTAATCAATCGGTGGGGAGAAAAAAATAAACAAAACCAAACCAGCTGTAGGTGGGGTGGTAGAGCTGGGAAGTTGAATATGTGGGAATAGGGACGGGGAGGCTGTAAATAGGAATTCCTGATAGATCTGCATGTGTGTGTAAACTCAGGCTGCTGCCAAATAGTAGTGCATATTTCTCCTATCTGTCAAAGGCACTAATAACTTGCCAAACAACATACTAATCTTTCCACGTCATTTGTTACGGCTCACAGTGCCACCTATTATGAAACCTTCAATAAATATCAAGTTTTCATGAATACCTGCAAAATCACAGTGTTTTCATTAAAAGATAAACTGTTACCTTAATACCTCAATTTACAACTACTGATTTGAGATTAAAATCTTCACAGGAAAAATGACAAAAGCAGATGTCAATTCTGTGCCCGATTATTTTTTCAAAATATTTACAACCACTACAAACTCAGGATTTATTTATACTTTTCTTGCTAACTTCTAGTTGGGCAAAGATGATTTTGTGGATTTAAGAAGCTTTTCTTCTAGAAATGTGGGTTTCTTTCTGTCAAGCATATCCTGAAGGAAGGAATTCAGTTTTCCAGAAGAAAACTTCAGTGAACACAAGCAGGAAGATTCCTTCCTTCTTTTGATTCAATCATTACATATTAGAATAACTGTAATTTACTTCCAGGAGTATGTATTAAATGTATCTAAATATGCAAAAACACATTGCTAAATTATTGATAAAATCTGGGATATGAAAATATTGACACGAAGAATTAGAAAATAATATCAGGTAATTAAAAAAATGACATGAAATCTCAGTCTTTGTAAACATTTTGAAATCATTAGATTAGGAACTGGAATATCTTTGTCATGGAACTGGAATAGGTACTACTGATGTTTAAAAAAATGTGGAACATAAAAAATGTTTGTATTTCTGACTTTAGAAAAGTAAAGCACTACAGTAAATCTAACTTCTAAATACAAAAAAGCAACATTCACTTGGGAAGACAAATGATATGATAAGGGATAATGCTTTATATGCTGAAAAGACACCAGTAGTACCTCTGCATTGAGACGCTCTCAGATGCCAACACGCACCAGTAACTTTGACATGACACTTGGTCAAGGGACTGGGGGGTGGTGAGGCACAAAACAAATGAAGGTATGTCAAGAGAACCTACACTTGAATAAGGAAAAGCTTGCACAAGTCACAAGCTATTAAGTAAGTAATCTCACTAAAATAAATTACCATCCATCTACTAGAAAGTTTTAGTTCATCCCATCACGTAGAGTGAGACACAGCCATGGTTTCACTAAAGCACCTTCATTAAGGGCAAAGCTAATTAAATGACCCTATATTTGCCACAGGCAAAAGGCACTCGCATGTATAGCTACCACAGAATCTCAAATAAACATGATAATTTACTTATGTGCATACCTGAGTTTTAAGTGTGGCTGGTTCAAAAATAAAAAGCTCACTCAACTTTTTATTGATTCATCAAACCCAAAGCCACATAATTATTTGAACTGACCCAGCTTTGCTTATATTCACAAAGTGAACCTGTCGAGTTACAGAGATTAACTGACGGAGTAAGAAAAAAGGACAAGTAGACCAAAACATAAAATTGATCAGTAGACTTCTGAAAGTCCTGAAATTTATATAATAAATTGATTCTAGCCTCTTAGATTTGCTGAATAATCTTATGTGCACCATTCGTTGCGATAATCTGTTGCCCAATAAGATAACTGCTACAGAAAAATATTTTGAATGTGTGGTGGCAACTCATCATCAGACAGAACAAAGCATTTCCATGTCATTTAATTATTACCTTTTATTTCTTTGGTAAACTTCACCCTTTGGGAATCTGTCAGAGGTTTTTGTTGTTCTTCAATACTTTTGAAGTCCAAAACTTCACATACAAACTCGATAACTGGCTGTGCTTTGTAAAATGCCGTTGCAGATACTGTAGACAAAAACATTAATGTTATATCACAATACTGAGGAAACTTTTAAGAAATCTATCAAAGGGAACTACATTTTTGCCTTTCCACTGAAAGAAAAAGGGACAAAAAAAAAAAAAAGATTTTTAGAGGACCTACCATCAATATTTAACATCATTTTCCATAACGAGGGTCTGACTGATTGATGGAAGCCAAACCAAACTTCTCTGCCACCACCCAATGGATTTGAGCACCCTTCTGATGCTGTAAAAAAAGATCGCCCCACGGGAGTATATCTGTAATACAGAAAATAAATTCAGATCATAAAATTAAAGCAAAAAATAAATTGCAATAAAGCCATAACTAGTAAAAACTCCTACTTAACAAAAGCACAGGAATGTCAGTGTTTCCAATTACCAATAATCTGAGATTCCTGTCAGGACTCTGCTTACGCCTCTCATAACCCAGCTACAGTCACAGTAAGAAACTGGCTAATATTCAGGTTTGTTTAAATTTAATTTCAGTAAACTCCCTCATATACCCACTAATTCAAACAAAAAACAGTAATAATTTTTTTTTGGTACTCTTATCAAAAATTCAGCTGCTTTTCAGTGAGACAATAACTGAACGTGTCTGCTATTAAAACAACAATGTAATAACCTCTCCCCTTAGTTGTGCATGACCTTCCTCTGAAATCCACAGAAACCCTGGATGGGTGAACAACTCATCTAACAAATATTTTTGATGCATTTTTTGTCTTGGTTATACGGTACTGCACACTTAATATCAAACTAATCAAAACCATCACCAATATGTTTCTCTGAAGAAAGATGCGTGACTAAGAAGCCTGGACTGTTTTCTGTGTTGCAAAACCTGACTAAAGTTATTTTTTTAATTTTTTTTTTATCCTTATTATGAGGATAAAGTCAATGTAATATAAAGCTATTTAAAGATATTTTCAGAAGTTTAACTCATTTTCGCCATTTAGCCCTTCAAAATGGGAAAGTCCAGCCCTACTAAGCTTTGTTCTTTACTTTCCAGTTGAAGGTAATTTGAACAGTGGTTTCATGGCAGCAGAATGAAACTCGGTATCTTTTGGGTTTGACTGCAAATGCTGGAGATCCCACTCACTTGGAAAAAAAAAAAAAAACACAGGTAATTTTCCAGTTTTTCTTTTCTATAAAAATAGCTCTACTGGGTTGACATTAATGTCCTCCTAGCACAGTATCCTTTACACAAAATTGGCAAGAAACCTTTGCCCAAAGACACGTAGCAACAGGGTAACAAGTTGTAAAACCACCCTTACATGTCTACCAACCTCCAACTACTTCCCATGCAGGGAGGGCTTCCTTCTCTGAGGCCCACAGAGAAAGGGGGTATGGCTGAGATGGCAGGGCACCCCTGACCTGAGAGCACTCAAACATGGAGCAGGCCTGAAGACCAGTGGGGAAAGGGCCTTGTGTCCAGGCTGGAGGCTACTAATTCCACCGGATGAGCAGAAAAGCACCATATTGCCTCTTGCCCGAGCATGTCATCTGCTCTTATTTGGTTGAGCTCTGAAAGAACGTCCTACCCAAAAAGCCACTGAAGCGATTCAAATAACAATGCAACCTTCTAAACAACGTCAAGGTCTTCCCCTCACCTCATGGAAGGCAAATGCCTCATCACTACATCCAGTGCCTGGATGGTTTCAAACGGGACACTTGGCAGCCGACCAGAAAGAGCATCATGTAAAGCCTGCAAACTCACACAGGACATCCACTTTATAGCCACCTTAAATATTCTGTCCTTTCCTTCTCCTGGCAGCGTGACCTCCAGCTCCACCTGCAACAATGCCAAACAACAAACCAAGATGATTCTTTCCATTTAAAGGGGGGAAAAACGGAAAGGGCTCGGAGGGGACGTTGGATTCCTCTGAACAGCGCTATAAAGCATGGGAGTAGACAAAAAGCAATGATGAAGAAACAACATACGTTAGGTACAGCCTCTTTTTACAGCTAGATCTTTCCAAAGGTGTACTTCAGAAAGCTGGCGCAAATCCCGACTGGCATCTAGCTCCCTCTGGGAGGCAACAGGATCATTTGGAAGTGCTTGTGTATCAAGAGGGAGGTCCTCCATGAAGATCCGATAACCCGATTTTGGAGACCTAACCCCTACCAATGCGTCACCACTCGCGTCAGCTCCTGCAGGCCTAAAACAAAATATGGTCTGTCACTCCCTGTCAGGAGTCATGAGTTTCAAGTATTCGCTCTCTAGAGCGCCGGCGTGCTTTATATACTATTACTGGAGATAGAGTTCAAACGAGAGAATATATAATCCACAAGAAGCTTTCAAAGGGGGAAAAAACAAACCAAAACAAGAACAAACACCACCCGCCCCAACAATGAAAACAAAACCAACCACAAAACCCAACCCAAAACCTTATTTTTAAATGCCAAAGAAAGAAGAAACGATGGTCCCCAAGTACTAGTGATGCTATCAGGCAGGAAACAGGGACACTCCTTTAATGTGTTATGCCCTACTTTGAATTTTTTGCCTAAAAAACACTGGCAAACTGCATTATAGTTATGTTACTTCAGATGATTACTTGTAACGCTGGTTCCTCCTCTTTATTAAAACAAAGAAAGCCTGAGCACAGATGTTCTTAAACCGACTAAAATTAAAGCTTGTCTGAAACCATTAGTAGTTCTGAGAGCGACTACAAGAAATAACAAGATCAGAGGCTCCTTTGTGTTGGATATAAACAAAAACATTACATTTTCCTTTCCTAGAGAGCTTATAATTTAAATATAAAAGGCATCCACTTAACAGACAAACCGTAATTAGTGGGCTAGCAAAAATAATACATGAGTAACGGTGAGCTAATACATGCAGCCATCTGGTCTTCTGCGACAGTTCGCTTCTTGAGGCAAAAAATAGGAAGGAAAAATAAAACACAAATAATAAGACTTCTCATAAGCCAGAAAAAAAAAAAAAAAAGAGTTGACAATTTATACTAGACAGCGAAAATTAATATTACAGCCACATCTCTGCTCTAGTACAAACATCATTCAGCAGGAGAGTCAAGCAGAAGAAGGAGCCACACAGCTGTGGGAGAGCAACGGGAACTGGAGGTTGTAATTGTGGGGTCACTGGTCTGAATCTGACCCAGAAGGTTAATTCTGCTGAAAAGCTGGGCAAATAAAGGGGCAGGGTTTCACTGACACAGGTTGGGAGCTTTCTATGAAGGCTTTTTTCCCCACCACGCCATCAAAAGGTCTTCAACTTGTATCTTATTTACAGCAGATAGAATCACAAAATCATGAGTGGTTTGGGTTGGAAGGGACCTTGAAGATCATTGAGTTCCAACCCCCCTGCCATGGGCAGAGACACCTCCCGCTAGAGCAGGTGGCTCAAAGCCCCATCCAGCCTGGCCTTGAACCCTTCCAGGAATGGGGCATCCACAGCTTCTCTGGGAAACCTGGAAGAAGTCTGTCGCACCTGAATTGCATTTTCCTCTAAACTTCTCTCCTCCTCCAAATCAAGATTGGTAATTTCTATTATTCCTGATACTGTTGATCCACAACTCATCTGATTATTAACCAATTTGGTACCGATAATCTACAAAATATTTTAACTTGATTTTTCCCCCTCTTAGGTCCAATTTACAAAGCTCCTTCACCACCACAGAATGGAAAAAGATGAAGAACGAGACCACTTGTGTTGCAGTGTCTGTGTCCCTGCTAGAAATAAAAGACCCAGGATTAAAGAATTTCTAGAATTTCTATTCCACTTGCCAGACTGCAAATTCCTCTTACGTGTAGCACAGCTGTGAATCTGGCCCACACAGCTTTTGCTGCTGGGTCTAACCCTGCTTCAAAACAGCTGAATCAGAGTCACTGCCCATTTCAGTCAGGTATAAACCCAGCTTTCTGGGTTTTCTTCCTTTAATCTCTTGCCTGAATTACCTGCGACTGAAGAGTTTTTGTCTTTAAAAAAAAAAAACAACAATAAAATCATAAAAATACATTAGGACCAAAAAAATGTGTCCTTAATCCACATCCTCAAGATCACATAGACTTTTAGGCACTTAAAATAAGAATTTAAACCTTTCTGGGATTTTATTTATCCCAGTCTATATTTTTGAAGGGCAAATGAACACACTCATGTTTGACAGATTAAGCAAAATATGAAAAATTTCAAGACAAAGTAGTTTTAAATGGGAGTTTTTCCACTTATTTCGCTACCAGGAATAAAGTCTGAAGTCAAATTTAATGTTTGATTTCCTACAGTCGGGCATAATTTATCCCCAAATAAAAAAAATTTACAATCTCAGTCACTAACCTACTACCTGCTGGAGCCATTGCTAAATTGCAACACAGCTGACAATTTTGCAGCTAAAGGAATTAAATGAAAGGGAAGTTACAGTAGGGATGTGACAAACTATTAAAGCCCGTGGAAACATTTGAAAGCTGCTCTTAAAAACAACAGGATCTTGTATCCCACTCAGACAAGTCAGCATTATCACTGTTTAAACAAGAATAAAAACTAAACCTCACCATGTGTTTCTGGGGAATTCTTAGCACTGCTTCTTCTCTATAAAATATAGGTATCACTACGTGACTATTTTACCACGTTTGGGCATACAACATATCTTTTCTCTATTAGTCTAAGAGCTTTTCCTTCCCAGGGATCCAGTGGAAAACAAATGCACGGTTTTCAATCAAATATTCGGGTGTTACCTCCCATGGACTTGCCTGGAAACCTCAAGTTATGGACACAGGGGGGAGATCTCCTGCCACCTACAGAGTCAGTAATTCAAATAAAGTCAAGCGGAGTAAGGTTTTGGCCATAGACAGGATTAACGCTTTCCTTCTGAAAAAGGGAACAGCCGTGGGACTCCTGTATCAAACCACAGCTCAGTTCACTCGTAATTACTGGTTTTATAATTAAAGACTGCTTAAGATACGGGTTAAGATATAGCAGTTGTTCTCAAATCTTGCTACGTTATTAAACTTTCAAGTTCAGTTAAAATTTAAATTCTTGCTTTTAATTGTAGAAGGACATTTTAGGAAAATACACAAGTCAGTCAGCAGTTGTGTACAAAGCCACACACTTGGGCTTGCTGTTAGAACCTACGAGGGAAAAGGAGACTATTAACATCTTTATACCTTGACAGTGTCCTACACACTTCTTTCTTCTCGACGTGTGTGAGTAAAAGCTACAAAAACATTCTGTTAATATTTACATGCTCCATACTTGTTCCAAAAGGTCTAAAGAAGGAATTAAAGAGTGAAAATGAGGTATGATAAGGAATGAAAATTGGTATGAGAACCACGAAGGCCAAGCAGAAAAGATTATGAGTATTTATATAATAGAAAAGTCAAGAGAAGCAGGTTGTCAGCAAGAACAAAAAACCAAACCAAAACAAACCCAACCCTAACAGCCACCACCAAGAAGAGATGAGGACACAGTGTATTAATTGAGTTAAAGAGCAATGGGGGGGGGGGAACCTAGACAATTTGGTGTCAGCCTTCTGCTTAGCATCAGTTCTCCCACTACCAATGCAAGTAAATCAAGGTCATCTTCCACTTAGATTAAGGATCATCCACTAATCATTCTATGTTCATCAATCTTTTCAGTATTATCTTAAGTGTGATCAGATGTACAGCAAGCTTGCTACATTTGTTATGTACTGAACAGCCAAAAAACCCTCAAAGAAACCTAATCTAATTATGCTGGAGGAAAGGCCTAATACCTAGAAGCTTTATACTGGTTTAAACCCTGCTTAAACCAATTTAGCACCATGCAACAATTTCCCTCATTAAGTGAAATTTCCCACATCCGATTTAAACCAACTGAAGATTTCTCTATTAGCTCTTTCCTCCAGGGTAATAACATTAATATATGTATGGCAGAAAAACCGACAAAGTCCTATATCCCATGGGAAACAGGGAAACAATGTGAGTTTCTTCTAAGTGAGCCTGAATGTGAGCCACAGATGAAACTCTCTGAACCACTTTGTTCTGACCTCCACTAAAAACACTCTCCTCAGTGACCACCTTTTGCAAATCATCATCGCTCTGGCCAGGTAATTCTGTCCCACCCATGTTCGTTTGCATGGGCACGAAGGAATCAGGGCGTCAAAAGCGTTTCCTGCTGGCACGCTCTCACTAGGACTTCATTTTTACCATGTACGATTTAGTACACACGGGCTTTAAAATCCAAAGTGTGAAGAATCAAATCCTGATCAGCCAGCAGGAACAGGAGGAGGAGGTCATCTCATCCAGTTCCCAATCAGAGTAGTGTCTCCGATTGCTTGCATCTCACAAAGTCTCCTCAGATCCAAGGATTATAGAATCATAGAATGGTCAGAGTTGGAAGGGACCTTAAAGATCATTCAGTTCCAACCCCCCTGCCATGGGCAGGGACACCTCCCACCAGACCAGGTTGCTCAAAGCCC
>JAOQGH010000012.1:148716865-148727008 GCA_025769975.1 Gallinago jamesoni
TCAAAGCCCCATCCAGCCTGGTCTTGAACCCCTCCAGGGATGGGGCATCCACAGCTTCTCTGGGCAACCTGTTCCAGAGCCTCACCACCTTCACAGTAAAGAATTTCTTCCTAATATGTAATCTAAATCTCCCCTCTTTCAGTTTAAAACCACTACTCCTCATCCTATCGAATTTGATCCCAGTTTGTTTATCCTCCACAGATAAACCATTTTGCATTTACCTTTATTAAGTAAATGCAGAACTTTGTACTTGTCATAAAATATATTTTATGTGTCAGTCACAACTTGGAAAGCACTATGGTTATAGATGGGTAACCATGTCTGCATCCAAAGGACCGGTTTAAACCCCCAGGAGATATACTCATCAAGTATCATTCCACCTTTAGCAAATAGTTTGCAATCTTGCACGTCAAATCCATAGATATTGAAATACTGTATGTAATGTATATGTAAACGTATATGTAAAAATGAAAGACAAATATTATCTCTAATACTTTAAAAAGATTCCTTTATATTTTTCCTAGAAATTAGCTTATCAGTTAGTGAAAAAATAATTAAGACAGGAGTAGAGACTGACCTTTACTGCATGGCGTTCATTTAAATACATTTGGTGGAAATAAAAATTACACATGAGAGATTAAGAGGTTGGTTCAGGTAGAACTATTAGCTACGTCGAGCACGGCACAGGGATACAATATAAAACAGCAAAGGACAGCATGAACTATTTCCTAGCACACTGGCTACTGAATTTAGGAAGATCTAAGCTCTGTTCCCACTTATAAGCAAGTCTCCACATTTCTCTGTATTTCCCCTTTAGACATTTTACTTTTGTCTACTTCGCTTGTAATGAACTCTACGGGACGGGACAGTGTTTCCCTGTAACTGTGTGTGCCTCGCCTTGCACCCTCAGCAGAAAGGTCAAACGGGCCCCTGGGAACTACCGGAGTGTGAGGAATGAGAATGGCTGTACCAGGTGTTCGCCATCTAAATAAAAAAGGCCACAGAAAATTCCATCTGATACTAGGCCACAGAAGCGTGGGCTAAATTATTTTATAGGGTTTGCGCGGTAGCGTGTTCCAACACAGTCCCTTCTGCTTCACCAGTCACCAACGGGCACAGACATGGGTAGACTTTGCAGCTACAACCGGAGTGACCGGAGAGGTCACCGCCCCACGAACAGAGCCGGCAAACGCAACGTGCGAGTCCTCTTCAGCTGCCCCAGGGCTAGACGAGCAGGTCTTAACCTGTGCAGTTTAAATGAATTTGGCTCTCACGTCGTAAAGGATTAGGGAAGAGGTTCCACACCACCAACAGAGAGGTGGAGGAATTTCTTCCAGCTGGTGGATAGTGAGAACCAGCTCACAGTGGGCTTTGATGAGATTAACGAGATGACACAACAGGTCTCTGCTGCCCAGAGGGTGCTTCCTCTCCCCTCTCCCACACTCAACTCTGCTTTCCCTTTCTCCCTATACTGGCAGCACGGAGCTTGTCTGCTGTCTTGGGCGGCTGATCCAGCTCAAAACAGCGGGGAGAGGGAGGACAGAAGGGACATGGGAAGGGGAACGACCATTTCGGTAGCAACAAGCTCACGCTTCTGTCCTGGCGAAGCACACCCCGAGCGAAGCGGCAACAGGAGGAGACATCAATTCCAGAAACATAAAACCATTTCCTATCGGTTATTAGAAAGGGTCTGCAAATATGACATGACAATCTCCCAATTAGAAACTTTTCTATTTAAAACTTACTTTATCTCTCCCAATGGGAAGCGGCATAGCCGTGTAAAGGTTTTTTCTTCCATCAAACACCGGTTTGCGATCCCCAAAAATCTGGGTTTTAAAGTGCTGAACCATATGCTCCACTATTTCTCTGAAAATAAAAGAGGATTACATTAATTCAACTTTTTACTGTTGATGTTAAGTAGCAAACGAACACTAACACTAGTATTTATGAATAGAGGCATTAGGTAAATGAAAGGGCTGTCCACTTCTGGGTATTAAAGGCAAGATATGAGTGATCTGAATGAAAGCAACCTTTTGAGAGTAAACTGTTTTCTTAAAGCAGCTATTTTTAGCTTTTTCAGATTAAAACTTTCCTTCCTCTTTTCTGTGATTTACTGAAAGTGGTAAAACGAAAGCTCTCTCAAGCTCAAAACAGGAGGTGCTTGATATTCTCTCCTGGGGTTTCTGCTCCCCTGACCTACAGCCCTTTCTACAGAGGACCATGGACCAAAAGCTCAGCAGCGCAAGCAGCTTTCAAAAAAATGACTCTCCAAGCTTAGAGCCACAGTGTAAGGTTGACAGTTCTAAGACAATGGTGATATGCAAACTTTCTGCACAACACTGAGAAAGACTACACTTAAATGTACTTTTTTTCATCTATGCAACAAAACTGGGATCATCCAGCAAAACTGGATATGTGCGTTCACTGGGACCCATGCATATTAAAAATCCATATTTATGTAGGCATAGCTGGCATTAGGTTGTATGTTTGTACGAATGAGGTAACCACTCACAAAGTTCTTGTTAAACCACAGTGTTTACACACTGGTCATGCAAAGCAGCTCACCAGCCCATGAGAGGTCTGTTGGAATAATAAAACCCTTTGATGCCAAATGTCTCCGGTCCCAATGTCCTGAAGAGACACCCTTCAGGCTATCTGTATCACAACGGCTGTAAAATCTGAACTCCATTAGCAGCCTTCAAGACGCTGCCTATGAGATCCTCAAAATACAGCTCGGGGCAAAAGGGCATTAAGAAGTTAAACTGACAGGGAAAGGAAACCACTGTTTCTTTAGGACCGTTGTCAACTGGCGGCTCGGAGACGCTGCAGGTGACTATTTCACACACCTCAACTTGGAAAAAGTAATTAACGCAGCATATAGTTAGATATTAATGCCAAAATCTGAGAGGAAATGCTGAATTCATTGAAGAAAAGAATGAAGATTGGATTAATTGACAATTCCTTTGCCGTGTGCCAAGGCTTTAAGATAAGATTTGACCATTGAAAGAAACTTGCCTGACCTGCGAAGGGTGAATAAAACTTGCCTCAGTAATTTCTGCCTCAGGTCTGCACTGCCAGACTGAACAAGTACCTATTGGGAGGGTGGGAGGAAGGAGATGTTTTTCAACCTTGAGTTAAAGACTGAGCAATGGAAAACCCATTCTTGCACTGAGCAAGTTCTTCCAATTGTGAACTACTTCACATAAAAATGAACACTTCCACTTAATTAAGGTTTTCAAGCTTCAAACGACGTTTAGCACCGGTGCTTCTCAGCTGTGGGTGGAGACATCTTAAACGTAAGTTATTTTCTCCATTTCTCCAAGAATTATTTACCAATTCACTGACTTCAGCCCTTTGGGACTACTATTCTATCGCGATCGTGCAAGCACACCAAGTGCCAGGGACTGCAGGCAGGGATCATCTTGAACCTCATATGAGTCCTGCCCGTCTACAGTAATTAAACCGAAGGCATCCATGGTGTGTAACCAAACTCCCATTGCCCACTCTCCCTGTCCAACTAAACAAACAGATCTGGGATTTCTAAGCCACACCAAGAATCGTAGCCAGACTGTATTGATTTGGCACAGCAGCATATGGTCCCAGCTTTGTGTTTCCCAGTCCTGCTCCAGCTCACGTCCCACCAGCATGGAACTCACATGGACACTTGCACACATCCCCGCAGTGGGTCCACAGGGTCACATTCCACAGTAAATCCCAAAATAAAAATGAGGAATGAGGCCGGGACATATGAGGGAGTAACATAAATTAAAATAAAATCTCCCTCTCTCCTTTCTAGAGGCTGAAACGTATAAAGTAATGATAGAAACTATTTACAATAAATATGCATCTGAATTATATAACTAAAACAGTAGTAATGTGTAACCAGCTGAAAAAAAAACTATCATTTAGAATGTGCACCCTGCATAATCCTATATACATATAACATATAAGCACACACAAAAATAAAGGTATACATGTAGGACTGAAAGGTGCTGGCTCACAAAGACCCAGGTGAGTGCACGTACATCCACGTATACGTAACACAGGCAGGAATAAGCACTCAAAGAAATAAAACATGCACTTCATTAAGTGAATCCAATTTGTATTCTTCCCATGCTGCACTGAGAAACATGCACCACACCACTGTCAAAGGCATTATGACATCCTGCTTTACTACAAAAAGGCATTTAATCTCTGCAGATTTATACTTGCTGCTGTTACCACAACATAGGGAGTGACCAACCTCACAATGCAGAGCAGGTCAGAAGCCATCAGTGGAGAAAGAAGTTACTACAGAGTATCATCTGCCTTTTCAGTGAGAAAGATTCCTTTATTATTTAGTAATTAAGCTCTCTGCCATTGATGCTCTCCCCTCCCTGGGGAGGAATAACCCCCTGCACCAGGACAGGTTGGGGGCTGACCCGCTGGAGAGCAGCTCTGAGGAAAAAGACTTGGGAGTCTGGTGGACAATAGGATGACCATGAGCCAACGATGAGACCTTGTGGTCAGGAATGCCAATGGCATCCTGGGGGGCATCAGGAAAAATGTGACCAGCAGAGTGAGGGAGGTCATCCTCCCCCTCTACCACATCTGGAGAACTGGTCCAGTTCTGGGCTCCCCAGTTCAAGAAGGACAGGGAACTGCTGGAGAGGGGACAGAAAAGGGCTACAAAGATGTTGAGGGGCCTGGAGCATCTCTCTTACGAGGAAAGGCTGAGGGACTTGGGTCATTTTAGTCTAGAGAAGGGAAGGCTGAGGCGGGATCTGATCAACACCTATAAATACTTCAAGGGTGGGTGTCAGGAGGATGGGGCCAGTCTTTTTTCAGTGGTGCCCAGGGACAGGACAAGAGGAAATGGGCACAAATTTGAACATAAGAAGTTCCATGCAGATGTGAGGAGGAACTTCTTCACTTTGAGGGTGGCAGGACCCTGGAACAGGCTGCCCAGAGAGGTGGTGGAGTCTCCTTCTCTGGAGACATTCAAAACCCACTTGGACAAACTGTTCCTGTGCAACCTCCTCTGGGTGGACCTGCTTTGGCAGTGGGGTTGAACTAGATGATCTCCAGAGGTGCCTTCCAACCCCATATCATTCCGTGTTGAGCAGCCATCCTGGACCATCCCACAGAGTTGTAACACACACAAGAGCTGCACAGCACTCGGCTCCCCTAGGAGCTACAGCGTCAGGGCAAGCTGCACCAGCCAGCAGCGTGCCACTTGGCAGGGCCAGAGCTGGTGGCAGGGACACACGTTAATGAAAGCAAATCACAGCTCCCACTATGGAAAAAGTTACTTAAAATTTTTTTGGGGCACCCCAACGCGGCAAGAGTATTTCAGTGAAATCAGCAGGGCTGCCCTCAGGCAAGAAGGGAGTTCAGCTTAATATACTTACAGCAGTGTTTGCTTTTAAAATTAAATTAAATTCTTGACCAGCTTAAAAATTAAATTTATAGTACATCACCACAGAAAAAAAAACAGGACAGCAAAGCGTAGCGATGCTGCTTTATGAAAATGCTGTATTACTGACTCTTTAGTATGACAACGGATAACGCACTCGGGGTTTATTAATTCATGTTAAGAAAACTTTGGCTTTTGGGCGCCTTTTTTGACTCCAAGCTTTGTTCATGGCTGCATATTTCACCCATGCGACCTTTTTCAATATGGAAAAGTTTTGCTCTTGAGTATATAAACATGCCATTCCGATCCTCTACAGTCAGGACGTAGGTAGTTACGATGAAGACACTTGTGGTTTCCAGTCGGTGCCAAGTCTTGTTCTCAAGTTTCACTTCTGGCAACGCCACTCTTTTTCAAGGCAATAAGGTTGCCACGCTGTGACTAATAGGGCACATATGCAAAATGCAAGACCTAATTGCTTGTTTCCTTGGCCAAACGATCCATATTTGCACCTTGCTATCTGTTTCAGAAGCATATCTTTCCCTTATATAGAATCTACAGATGAAGGAAAATTTCTTACCTAATTTAGCCCCTACACAAGCCTCTCACAGCAGCACAAATGGATGGGGTTTGCCCCACCTTGTCAGTAGGGGAAGGTGGGAAAACAAGCTGGTAACACCAACTCCCTGCTGAAGGACTTGGCAGCCAATTTAACGAAGCAATACTAAGAATTATATTTATTAAGTTGGCTTATACTGACCTAACTCCACTAGGGTTAATACAGTTCATCCATCTGTCACCAGTGATGATCAGCACTTTGATCAGCAGCATCTGAAGATGCTGACAAGTTCAATCAAAACAAGGGACAATTAGCACAGAAATCTTGGAGTGGTATGGAAAGTCTTGGAGAAAAAAATCCCTGTTGATGGATATGCAAAGGCAGAAGCTATCAGTATAAACAAAGACAGACACATCCTCCAAGCTGTCAATGAAAATTGGCACATAACTCCAGCATTTTCCAAGGAAAACAAGAATGTAAATAAACTGAGAAAAGCAAAGCGGAGTTATTACCTGTTAACTCTTCTAGGGCATTTTTCTGGCTTTATATCCAATTCATAATGGTAGATATCTATTTTAGGAATGTCCATTTCAAAGAAGTTGGCCTGCAGTTTGATTGTTCTCCCAGAAGTGCCAAAATCTGGTCGAGGAGGGGGTTTAAAGGCATATCCCTGTACTGGAGGTGGCAAAGGTGGAGGAGGTGCAAGCACTGAAAAAGAAAAAGCACGAGTTGGTTATATCAAATTGACAGTTAATAAAAAGCTGATGGGCTACTGATAAACAAAACACAGCACATTTAAACTACTAACATTTTTTAAGCAATATAAAATCTGAAAAAAACTCTGCCACCAGGAATCCATGCATTCTGACTCTTCTTCCCACACTGCGTCACCATTTTGCTGTATTTCCTAGCCCTTATTACCAAATTAAATCCTAACATTATTTGCATTTTCCTATACTACACATCAGCTGGGTGGGGATTTGAGAGGCCAAGGGAATTTTCACTGCCACATTTTCACTGCTGGGAAAATGTGAATTAGAACTTCATTGCAGGGAAGAACCTTGGTTTCAAAACAGACAGCGAAGCGAATCACCTACCCACATTTATTTGAGCAAACACCTATAAATTGGAATTTCTACCACTTAAACCAACCTTTGTGATCACATTTGGATGAGCTGCCTGCATCTGAAGCAAATATAGCGTGTGCTTTTCAGCTATATACATTTTGCTCTAAGGATCCCACCGCACAGCCTGCCAGAGAGGGGAACACAGCACAGGAGCTGCTCCTTCCCGGTGCAGATCTCTGGCAAACACTGTGTATCAGAACTAAACTACATCCTACTGCTTCCCTTAAACAGAAAGGAAACAGAGCAAACAATCTACTGCTGCTCTACTGCAGTCTTGAGCTCAAACACCAGGCTGTAGATCAGCCAACTTGCAGTCATTTCAATCTACCAAATTCCACTAAAAATCCATGGAGAAGTGCATGAGGGACCAACTCAAGTATTCAAAACTCCTGCAGCATCAGGTTTTCCCTGGTGGAGAGCAATAACAACCTGCAGCAAAACCTTCTACATGTGAAATAACGCAGGAGGCTTCTTATTACTTATGTAAGAAACCAGGTGTGGTTTCCTGGGATTATCAAATCCAGTCCTCTGCAAGCACCAGAAACAATACACATCCCTTCATTAACACATCAGTCACCACTTTCCCACCCTCGCTTTCCCTTCTGGAAAGCCGTTCCAGAACCGTGATGCTCTAACGCCCAGAAACATCCTTCCACTTTTATTTATTCCTTTTCAGGTTATACCCACTGCCCTTCACATTAAGCACTCCTTATTGTATTTTTAGATTTAAACCAAATTCCCGTTTAATTCTTAATTCTTGGCTATACTACTTTTACTAGTCTCTTCTCATAAACGAGGCTTCATTCTCATCTTTCCCATCAGTTTTCAAGCTGATGGATTTTCAGCTCACTTTTCCTGTGTTCTGCATGAGGTCCCATCAGGGTCCAGTGCAACCACACCGATGCCTTTATCTCTCAACTGGAAACATTGGGTTAATAAGCCCTAAACTGCATTTGCCTGTTGTACCACTGGCAGCCCTTGGTCATTCAGAACCAGTGAGGACACATGTGCCTGTCTTGGTTGTTTATTCATTCAATCCCAGCTAAATCATCTTTAATATCTATTTTTTAACCCCTATCTATTACAATTACAATGACAATGCCCCATGATGAAGTTTCACGTACTTATTCCCAACATTTATACACAAGACCTTCAATGAAATAATAAACAAGCCCATTCCCAACCTTAGCAACACCATTTCCCCACTTTACCCATCAACACTCCCCATGGCCAGTTTCCCCAGCAGCATTTCCTTACTTATTTTTACATTTTTACTAATCAGACTTCCAGCAATTTCCGCACATATCAGATATTTCATCAGAATCTGGATTGTTTGGTTTGACACTGGGAATATGATAGGGTTCTGTGTTGGTTAATTTTTATTTTTAAGGGAAAAAAAATGTTTCTTCTCATTTGGTTTATGTTTGGGAAGCTTGTTTCAGGTTTTATCTTTCAAATATATTGAGCTATACACCCTTTTGACATCACATTAGACAAGTTCAATTTGCTTTTCTTCCTCCCTTTCATGAACATCTTCATTAAAATTCTCCAACACTAATTCCATCAATTTGTTAAAGACACGTTTGTTGGTAAAGACTTGTGCTTTCATGACCTAAACCTTCAGGTTCCTGTGATAAAAAGATGATTCTGGCTCCCTAATTTAAGTATACGGACTCCTTCAGTTTTGCTTTCAATGGAAATACAGCAATTCTCATTTGACTATTTTTTCCGCACTATTTATCCATCTTTCTTTAAAAATTCCTGCACATCTCCACTTCTAAGACACAGATTCTAAGACACAGATTCATCATCTTTTCCCAATGCTTACAGGACCTCTGCTTACTTGAATTATTTTTCTGAATTCACTCAGGTGGCCTCCCCAGCCACCACCTCCCCTTGCTCGGTGTGACAAATTCACAAAGCTTCTGGGTCATTAATTGGAAAGAGCCCTCTGTTGTGGATGTGACAAAGTTATTCATAGCATTATCGCTTTATCTCTACAGCTGGAAAATAATATTAAAAAATACTCCCACAAATATTTATACTTGCAACTGGACAAAGGTTTGCATTATCCACCTCCAAATCCAATCAGGAGGAGCATCAAGTATCTACTTCTACTCCACCAGAATCTCGCTTACCATCTTTTCCCAAAGAAATCCAGCTCCCACCTATGATTTCAGCCATTCCCTTGCTTAGTGCTTTACAGCTCATCGCTGCATTAAAGTACTTATTTAGTTCCATCTTTTGTAATAGAACGTTCCCATTTGAAAACCACGACCTAGTCATTAATGATTTTTTTTTTTGCGGGTTTGATTCCAAAAGCAGTAAAGCCACTCAAAAATATTTCTCTCTTCTGTCCAGGCTCTTGGTATTTGGGTTTGAACATTTCCTTTCCTTGTTACCCACTGTATTACAGCTGCATTACGTACGGCCTTAACCACTATTATCTGGTCAACTATTACCTCAAGCATTTCCCTTCTCTGTCCTGTCTACTTTTAGGTTTTCTAGTATTTCTCTACCTACTACCACATCCCAATTCCCTTTTCTTTTTCTTTGCCAGATTTGGGACATCACGACTATATTTCAGAAATACAGGAAGAAAAAAGAAAGCTTACAGGGTTTTGAAGTACAAAGACAAGCATCAAGGTGAGGGAACCCCCACAAGCTATTTATGCTGCAAAATTAAATAATTTTGTAATTAACAACACATCCTCCTCCCACTGTATTAAGAGGGATAATTCTCACAGCGGTGTAACGAAGCCGTATCTGTAAGGGTTTGGGGATCAACACAAAATCACAGATATGGGGTTGGAAGGGACCTCTGGAGGTCATCTAGTTCAACCTCCTGCCAAAGCAAGTCCACCCAGACCAGGTCACACAGGAATGGTTTGTCCAGGTGGGTTTTGAATGTCTTCAGAGACAGAGACTCCACCACCTCTCTGGGCAGCTTCTTCCAGGGCTCTGCCACCCTCAAAGTGAAAAAGTTCGTCCTCATGTTTAGATGGAACTTCTTTTATTCAAGTTTGTTCCCACTTCCTATTGTCTGTCACTGGGCACCACTGAAA
>JAOQGH010000012.1:148727108-148750771 GCA_025769975.1 Gallinago jamesoni
TCCTCATGTTTAGATGGAACTTCTTTTATTCAAGTTTGTTCCCACTTCCTATTGTCTGTCACTGGGCACCACTGAAAAAAACACCATCCCATCATTACATTCTTCCACTGGAGTTTTAGTGACAAACAGTAAATAAAAGCAAGGGAACATGTTCAGTTTTGAGAGTAACACAGGGAGAAGCAGAGACTCCTGGGGCAAGATGCAATTGCAGAGTTCTACAACTTGCCTGTCTGATGGAATTTAAAGAAAAAAAACCAACCAAACCCAAGCAGTTCAGAAAGCAGGACTACCGCCACCCTCTATTTTCATTTTAAACTTTTTTCAATTTTTTTTTTTACAACCCAATAAAAAACATTTAAAAAGAAAGCTATTTCTGGCTCCACTCCACAGGCAAACTTATTTAGGGCAGGGTGTTGCTTGAAGGAGATAAGCACTGTTTATCAAACAGCAACATTGACCCGATAAGCAGTCAACCTATATTTTTGCCGCATAAAATACATACGTCTGCGTTCGCTATAGGACTGAGGGACGTGAATTGAACTTCAAGGGGAAAAAAAAAAAAAAAGAAAAATATTACAACTGTTGATCTGAACTCACTTTTTGGACCTCTGCCTCAAATTAAGATTGTAAAATTAAACTATCTTGTGTGAAACGTATTACAGTGACCAGCTGTGAAGGACGGAGTCACAAAAGACTGAATTTGGTGCTGACGAGAGAGGCTGGAGCCTTATTACTCTTTGATAGAAAAGAAAAAAGAAAAAAAACCATGAGCCTCAATTGCCAACCTCAATTGCTACCTTCAAAGTGATTCACCTGCCCCAACTCCTTGTTCGAGCGCTCCTGCGTAATTCCCACCGCTTGCTCACTTCTAAACATGCCAAGAAGCCACAGCGACACACGAACATTCCCTTAGCACACGGGCTCCTACTGAGGAGCTTTTGCCGCGCGATGAGGCGTAGGACAGAGGCCACCGCTGGACACTGGAGCTCGAGGTGATGCCCTACCCAAGGAAACTGCCAAAATTCATCCCCCCGACGCGTGTTACTCTGTTTTTCAGAGACCCCTTTGCTAACACAGATGCCGCTGCTGGAGAGATGCTGTTCCTAAGAGTTGGAGAATCGACGCGCATACCTGGATTTTATTTTAAAAGCGCTGTCAAAGAAAGAATGAAACAGAAGAAAGACGAAAGACTAATAAAACAGAGCATCCATGTGATAAATAACAGAAGCTCCTCACTCATTTGCTGGACTATAATATGAATAACGAGAACATTTCAGCCTTGATATGATGATTGAGGCCATCAAGAGCCCCATTTTAAAGGTGTGAAGTAAGTTAATCTGGGTACTGAATAATGAGGTGCCAGTATACTGTCTTTAGGTTTATTTTTATCATGAAAAAACAGACTTCCTATTATAATTCATCCAATTCACATAGACCAAACCTTCAGAGTTATCAATCTTAAGAATGGCAATTTCTAAAATAAATTAAAAAAAAAAAATCTGGAAGAAGATATTAAGAAAAGAACATTCTTGTGGCAATTTTCTGAAATAGAATTACATGTCAGGCAATATTACTCCGTCAAAAGAGAGCAGCGGCAAAAAGGGGGTGGTAGAGGAACTCTGCTCAGTCCCAGAAATGCTGCTTTAATACAAACACTGAGTTTTGTGAACTGAGAACAGGGCTACCTAACGCACGCGTGCGTGCTCCTCCATCAAAACCAGAGATACGAGTGACTCAAGGACTCCGCTGGCCAAGACACTCTCAGTATATAAAAGCTGTGAATGAGCTGGGCTCAGCTCGCCTACTCCAAAAATCCATGTGATTATGTGAGGATGAGTTTTCAGGACCATTTAATTTATAACCCTTTCCCAGACTTAAGAGCGTTCATTTCTTTTGTCCTTTGGCCTCTATCTTCTTTTAAAGCTTAACTTCTGGTCTGCTCAGCACCCTGCAAGCGCTGCCAGCCAGCACTAAACTTGCGCGGTCAAGTTTTTTTAGCCAAGAATTATGCAATTTTAATGCACGGTTCAGAGGCCTAATGAGTTACTAAATAAGAAGGGGCCGAAGTAGTTGCATCTAAGGGCTTGTCGACACAGGAAACCATCTCAGCATAATGATACTACTGTAATTATGTCAATAAGTTTCCTTGCGAGGCAAGTCCCAACGCATATTTAATCAGCAGGTGATGTTTTCACAACTCGGAGCGTGTTTTAGCACTGGGCTAACGCAACCTACGTTTGTCAATAGGAAGTCTCTCTAAACCCATTTTTTCTAAAAATATAGTCTCTAAATGAAACTAAAGTGAAGGAAGGAAGCCTTATTTGGAAGCTTTACTTTCAGCTGAGGTTTCTAATATCAGCCAACGGGGCAGCTCTTCTGCATCATCACTACGGGGGTTTTCAGATATTGCTGTGCAAGAAAAGATGCGCTTTTTCCAAGTAGTTTAAATAAACTAATCACTTGATACCCAAGTATTTAATAAAAGAAGGGGTCATTTCACACTAGTGTGCAGAATTTTGATTCAATATGCAATTTGGTTCTCCTGCAGCACTTGATTTGATCCACCTCGCTTGCCTTGCAGACTATACAACCACTGTGCATATTCATTGCTGCCTTCAGGACAGTTACGGATTCTATCACACAGACGCAGAGAGGAGACATTAATCCTTGGGAAAAAAAAAAACAAAACAGGCTTTAATAACTTTTACTAGTGATCAGCTGTTTTGTCTCCAGAACTGAAGGAAACAAAAAAACTAACAAATGTATTCATCACAATCACATTAAAAAAATAAGATTGGGTAAAGGAATAGACACATCTGCTTGAAAACGCTTTCCAGCAGCTGCTGCAGAGGCACTGAGCATCACAACCACAGAACAACTCAAGCTGGAATGGACCAGGTTGACTTGTCAAGTTTTGAATATCTTCAAGGGCAGAGTATCCATAACCCGGTCCAGTGTTTGATCACCTCTGTGGTAAAAAAAACTTGCCTACACTCAGCTGGAGTTTCCTGTGTTCCAGCTTCTGTCCCTCATCTCCTGCCCTGCTCTGGTGCACCTGCCACAGGTCTGGCTCCAGCTTCTCCACAGCTTCTCCTAAGGTAGTTGTGGACAGCCCAAAGATCAGCCTTTAGCCTTCTCAAGGTTGGACAAACCTCATTCTCTCAGCCTCCCCTGGAATGTCATGTGCTGCTACCCCTGGCCGCCTTGGTGGCCTGTCTCTGGACTTGGAAACAGGTAATGTCCCCTTTTTCAGAGCCCAGCCTTAAGATGGAGAATGGAAGACCTGGGGAGGAGACACTCCATGATGGGGGAAACAGGTTTTCCACAAATAGTTATTCAAATACCAGAAATAGAAGGAATTCAAGAATGTGGAAAGCATCCAATAAAAATCCTTGACAGGATCAGAACAAAGTTTTTATTTATAAATATGTATGGTCACAGCAAGAACAGGGAGTTCATCCTTTTCTTTTTAGGACCCAACCGAAAAAAGCTCTGAGCTGTCTTGAGGTTTTCTTACAGTCTGAGTTTTATAGAGAAGTTTTAACTTTCACACTGCCTTTCTGTTAAGAACTGTTAGAGAAAGATAGGAAAAAGGCTGGCAGTGTTTTCTATGAGATAAGGAAAACTCAAAGCTGCAGCTCACAGTCCCTTGATACTACGGGGGTAGAGGAATCTATATGGAACCTGTATGTCCATCTGGACGTGCTCACTAAGCACGTTTTAGAGTATGGAAACTAGAAGTTCTTCAGTCAAGCTACAGCATTGTTGGGTTAGATGGTGCACAACAAATAAAGGTAACGGACTTATCTGTTATCCCCAAGAATTCAACAAACCACGAGGCAAGTGCTGGAGGGAAAGCAGAGGAAGAGATGATATAATCAGAACTTCATTTAAATCTAGTATCTGTTACTGCATTATCTTAAATATCAATTATTGAAGGTTCTTTTCTAAGATGCGACTGCCAGATAATTTCATGATGTTTTCTTCTAATAATGCATTTTCTAGAAAAGCACTACTTTGCAGAGCCCAGGATGGCAAATAACCTGATAAACACCCGGGGGAACAGAAAAAGGTAAAAGGGGAAAACAATCCTTCTTACCCTTTTATGCAAATAAAGACTACTTAGAACAACTCCTTTAACCACTTGCTGTCCTAGCTATACCAATTAGGACAACTACAGAACGGGGTGGAGGGCTAACAGATTACTAAAAGTGGAACCTTTCCTTACCCAGGAAGTTGAACAGCACCCAACATCGCCACTGGACACATCAAATTTGTTTTTTCTTTTATTTAGTAGCAAAGTGAAGACATATGGCTGTTAATGCTGCTTTACAACTCTGACTTGTCCAGAGCCACTGGGGGTTATCCCGGTTCCCCATCACATTCAGGCTGTTCCTGTACTTCTCTCAAGTACATGCTCATTCCAGGCCACCACGTATCTCCACTTACATTTGGAAGCCAACCCTTAAAGACACGTAGCTCAACTATCTTCTCGAATTCCTCATTTTTTCTGCACGTGTTGTTTCTGTTATTTCTTTTCTCACTCCAACCATGTATAAACTGCACCTGGACCCTGTCGGATTCATACACGATGCCTTCCATATCATTTTTGATTGAGCTCCTCCCTAAAGGTTCTTCTGGTCTCTCAGTGAACAGCCAGCACACTTTCTAACCACAGCACATTGTATATGCCAAGGTGGACTACCAGATCTTGGGCTGCTTCAATGCTGATGAGCAAAAATGAAGGAGCTGCCCTAATATTTGGTCATATTTTAAGTCCCATATATGAAAAGTTTAGGGTTCCCACTCTGCCAGATTGCTTCTAATTACTTAGCTTTCTAGAATGAAATTAAAACCCTTAACAAGGAGTCAATGTTAGATAAACAGCATTGCTTTCAGACTCGTAATCTCATTATGTTCAGAAGACCTAATCTAGAGATGATTTTTATGGAATAATTGTCACTTGCTGCCAAAAGAATTCAAGCAATGTTAATTCCCAAGTCATCCCTTTCATCTTGTGAAAGACGTCCCTGCCCATGGCAGAGGGGTTGGACTAAATGATCTTTAAATGTCCCTTTTCCACCCAAACCATTCTATGATTTTGTCTGCATTAAATCACCAGTTACACATCTATACAGATCTATTCTATTATCCTTCATTATTATCCCTTCATTATCCTTGTTACTTTTTGACCCCTGTAAGATAGAGACAGGATCTCCTCACAGCGCCAGAAGTGATATGATCCACAGAGACCAGAGTCACTCCCAGACATCAATGGTGTAAGTGGGTGTTAGAGTCAGAGATGAAAGGGAGGAGCAAGACATCAATCCAGCTTGCTTTGTAAATTATCACCATGCTTCAAATAAGACTACAGGAAAGATGACAACAACAAAATGCCAGAGAACCAAAGAGGAAGAGATCAATGCTCCAGCAGAAAGCAGCAGGCGAGAAACAAAGAATGGTTCTTCTCTCTAGCCCACAAGCTTCTTCTGGACAATGTCAACTTGCAGAAGACACCAAGTGTTAATCTCTTTTGTTTTTTCATCCCACATTCTCCTTCCAGCCTAGACCGTTAGAGTTATCCTCCACACTAACAAGCTGGTTCTCACTGCTCCACTGGCCACCTGCAAGCCACAGAAGAGCACCATCAGAGCACACAAGGAGCACACAGAGCATCCAATAATTATCTTTACTGTTAATAAGCCAGATGGTTAAATTGATCCCTGTACACAAAACCATACAAAGTACTACTGGAAACCTTCTTAAGGGATACAGAAAAATGCTTTTAATTAAAAACTACAATGTTGAATTAAGTCATCCAAATAGTGAGCCTTGTCCAAACAATGGAGGGGATACTTATGGGTTACCCACACGTCAGCAACCCAGCTTAAAGTTAAATGTGAATTCAAACTACAAAATAACTCCTTCAGGAAAATCTCTACTCGAAGGGGGAAACGGAGAACATTCTTAGTGCTATTTATCACACTTGACCGAAGTGATTCATTCACTTTTCCATACCTTCGAAAATGATGAACTAATTCCAGATGCCTTTTTTAACAATTTAAAATAAAGAACGTAATAGTATTTTCTGCATTCATAAAGAGCAATGCCTCCACTCAATACAGTCTCTGCGCTTTGCCACTCCAAAATGCCTATGCAGTGAATATACACATCTTCTACAAGGGGAATAAAAACACCCTCTAGCATTTATTCCTTCCTTCATGCTGTTTCTTCCCTATAGGAGGCAAGACCAGAAAAAAAAAATCTGTGTTCTTCATCCCATATTACCTTTCCCCCCTGTTTGCTGAAATACCACATTTCGTTTAGGAAAGAAACATGGCTCCCCCTCCGTCTGTGTGAGCTGCCTGCATAGGTGTGTATGAAACAACACAACCCACCCCCCTTGTATTTTTTGAAGTCACTAATAGGCTGGTAGAGTGTGACTTCTTTGTACACCAGTACCAACTCTTCCAATAATATTTAGTTCAATGCACAGACTGAAGTTTCCATCTAACTCCAGCCACCAAATAACACCATTATACCGTACGCCTTCCCGTGGCACCCCATTACCTGAATAACTTGAGATCTCAGCATGTTATAGGTATTCCCCACCACCACCCCTTAGAGATGGTAAGGGCTGGTCTGTGTGTCACAACTCACGAGCAGATCCTGGAGAGATTAAGTCACCCGAACCAGAGTCGCTGTTGCTCTCCCAGCCTTTCTACCAACACCTTCCCCTTCCCTTCCTTCTCCTCCCAGATCCTTTACCATTACACCCCATGCCTCTCCTCCTGTAATTCTGTATTATTAGAGACATTAGTGCCCACACACACACAAGCTCCACTCAGCTTAACGAGTTCTAATAGCTTGGACTTTACTCTGTTGCCGCTGGCACGTCTTTCCAGCGAGCTGCGCCTCACCAGCTGGAAACTGGTGCCACAGAGGCCCCAAATCCCCATTCCCTCTGGTATTCACATTGTATACAACTTAATGAAACACAGAAATGACTTGTCCTCAGCTTACTCAAGAAAAAAAAAGCTAAGATGGCTGTATTTTGTGCTGCACCTTTGCAAGCACATTCATATCCCCACAGACTTTGGCTGGCAGTATTTTTGTGTAAAATCTAAAAATAAAAACGAAAAGTTGTCTTCGTACCTCAAATATTTTAATACACAAAACTCAACTGTTGAGCTGTAACTCCGAAACAGTCATGCTTTCCTTGAAAAAGAAATCTTTCCCCATACCCACACCAGATTAATCTACAAAAATATGAACACTCTCGTGGCTTAGTTTCAAAATAGAAAATTCACAGTTAAGAGCTGAGGTTATGCCTTGTTCTATCATTTTAGATAGTGAAAGCAGCTGCAGGAGCATCTTTAACATGCAAGAGATCCAATAGTGTCTACTGCGGTTTCAAGAGATAGGGCTGTGGTTTTCAGCATCGCTGAAAAGAGAGGCAAAATGCAGGTTCATAATAATGGAATAACTGAGATATGAGGAGAGCGTAGGCTTTCAGCAGAACTCCCCAATGAGAATACCTTTTTTTTTTTTTCCTCTTACATCTTGGGTTTTTTTTTTCCTCCACCTGCTTCTTGTAAGCAACTTCAGTTCTCCCATTAGTTGATACAAACCAAAACCTCAGCTGTGGCACTCTGCCACCCCAGGCATGACGGCAGCACCGTGGGAGGAGACAGCAAATAATGGCATCTTGCTACAGGGAGATCCAAATCCCCCCAGATTTTTTTCTCTGAAAATAATTCATTTGCTCCTGCAGTGTCGGTATCAAAACCTTACTCCATGTGGCACTCAGTCCCATAAATTTCCCATTTTGGAGCTGTGCATTATTTTAAGGACTCTGTGAAAGGTATATTTAAAGAGAAGGCACATACAAGTTTCCTACAGAGAAGCCTGTACCTCCACTGAAACTTTACATTAAAGGGGCTTTGCAAGTCAGAAACAATTAGGAAAAAAAAACCTACTATGAATTCTAATCATATAATGAGACCCAAACAATAAAGCTACACTTCCTTGCCCTGGTGGGAAGTTTCCTCCTTCTGAACTAAGCTCTCACTTTTTAAAGAACACACCCTTATGCAAATATTCTGAATCCATAAGAATTATTCCTAAGCATTCCCTCATTAAACACTAGAAGACACATACTGGTTCACCAAGATGTTCATTCTTCTGTGCTGTCATTTCTACCTGAACTGGGGTTTCTTCTCTGTTTTCTTTTTGTTTTGTTTGTGGTTTGGAGGGTTGGTGGTTTTTTGGGTTTTCTTTGTAAACCTGTGTCTGTCAGTAGCTTTCTCAACAGAAATACTCCAGTCAGAAAAGCTGAAGTTGACAAGTGTGATCATTTGAGAAACCTGGCAGTTAAAAAACACAAACAAGAAAACCCCTGCTCTCCTAAAGCCTTGTTCTCCACATGGGAGCAAATGAAGATTTCAGAAATGGTGGAGGAGTATGATGGGGCAAGAAAGCACAACCAACAGAGGAACTGATTAAAAAAAAAAACAACAAAAAACAACCAAAACTGTAGAAAAGGAGCATTCACTACAAACCACAAGTTCTATGAAAGGACAATGGAATAAGTTCATTATCAAGGGATCAGCGAAGCCAAGAACACAGCAACATTTAGATAGGAATTTAACCTCTGTATGAATAGACGCCTGTCCTTTAATAGTAAACACTTGCTAAACAAGTTTCAGAAGGTATATAACGAGGCCCTAGTAATAATTATGTTTTAAAGCATTATTCATCTACACGACAAGTTTAACTTCAAACAATTTTTAGATTGATCTAGCTAAGACAGGGAAACCTCCCCTCTTGGGAAGTCTTCTAAAATTGGCTTATTTAAAGTAAATCCAAATTAGCACATCCACACACTTCCTACTACTAAATTAAAATTTAAATTTCATTATTTTCTCACATTAATAAGCTCTAACATAAATTTCATGATTGAATGAAGAATACAAAAAAAAAAGCACCACCAAGACAAAAAGTCCTAAAGCTCCAAGCTGTGATATTAGCAGCTCGAACAGAGCCACCCACGGTATCTGTCGCTGCCTGCCAAGTCTGCTCCTCCTATGGCCAGAAAAGAGTTATAATATTTTTTTTTTTTTCCTAGACTACAAAGAAAATCATCGATTTGATTCAAGACCAGGCTGGATGGGGCTTTGAGCAACCTGGTCTGGTGGGAGATGTCCCTGCCCATGGGACTAGTTGGAACTAGATGATCTTTAAGGTCCCTTCCAACTCTAACCATTCTATGATTCCCTATACACAAATCTGTGCTGTAACACCAACATAGTTTCAAAAGTGTATTTTCAAGCTCCTCAGGATGACATCCTTAGATCATTTATCCTTCAGACGTACATGTATTCTATGGAATTATGTCTTATGTGATTTCACTCTTCACACAGGTGAAAGAGCTAACATTAAGCATATTCTCCACATTCTGATTATAAAGTAACTTGTACAAGGGAATGCAATCTGGTTGTCGACAGAAGAACTGTTAGGGAAGACACACGGGGCCCAAAACAGTGCAGATGTACGTAGTTATTCTGTATCTCTGAAAGTTAAATATTTTAACACTTCTCCCAAAGACAGAGACTTTCACAACTGCAGAGTTATCATGGCATATATTATCGCTGGCACCCGGGCCTTAACACCTTCCCTTCAGGCCGAAATAAGCTCACGTACAACTTGAGCTGGCGTAAGACAGAACGAGCACCGAAAGAGCAGTCGGCGTTCAGTCTGTGCCACGATCCCAAAACCTGCCTTCTGAGTGTTCCTGCAGAGAAGCAAAGCAGCTAAAACTATCTAGGAGAGGATGTGAAGCCACGGAATGAAAAGGGACTTAGTTTTAGTTGGGATCGGTCTGCCCAGCAGTGCACAAGGCAGCCTCCCACACCAACGCCTGCACAACCATTTCTACTGCAGCAGGGAGAAATTAGGCTGGTTTATGATGAATGTAAAAGTACAGGCTGACACATGGACACCTTCTGAATCTACTTTCAGCAATGAAAAGTGGTTTTTTTTCAGTTGCCTGTCTAATGAAGGTTGAATGTAGACTATAAGCAACAGCCAAGGCAAAACAGAACTGAGCAGCACTGGCAAAAAATAGAAGAGGACAAACAAATTACCACAGGAGTGTGGGCTACTCTGACCACATCTGTGATTAAAAAAAAAAAAAAAAAGAAAGAAAAATAAACCTGTTTCACAACCCAAATACAAACAAAATGCGGCAGCACTGTGGACAGCTCAATCAGAACTGAATTAAAAGACATCAGATGGCAGCAGAGAAGAAAAACATCAAAGCAAGCTTCGGACTGGCTTCATTACATCATTATCAACAGTACTTTCACAGAATCACAGAATGATATGGGGTTGGAAGGGACCTCTGGAGGTCCATCCAGAGGAGGCTGCACAGGAACGGTTTGTCCAGGCGGGTTCTGAATGACACCAGAGACAGAGACTCCACCACCTCTCTGGGCAGCCTCTTCCAGAGCTCTGCCACCCTCAAAGTAAAGAAGTTCCTCCTCATGTTTAGGTGGAACTCCTTATGTTGACATTGTGCCCATTTTCTCTTGTTCTGTCCCTGGGCACCATTGAAAAAAGACTGGCCCCATCCTCCAGACACCCACCCTTTAAGTATTTACAGGCATTGATCAGAACGCCCCTCAGCCTTCTCTTCTCCAGACCAAAAAGACTCAAGTTCCTCAGCCTTTCTTCGTAAGAGAGATGCTCGAGGCCCCTCATCATCTTCATAGCCCTTTTCTGTAACCTCTCCAGCAGCTCCCTGTCCTTCTTGAACTGGGGAGCCCAGAACTGGACTCGGTACTCCAGATAGTGCCATCTAAATCTAAAAACTTTCCCGTCTAAATCAAAGCTTGCTTCTACCTTAGCTGTGTCCAGTTTTGTTAAGTCATACAGTTAGAAAAATTTATTTGTTTGGTTTTTGCTTGTTTGTTTGTTGGGTTTTTTTTAAATTCTAGAAAGCCTGGTCACCAAAGCTAAAAAGAAAGCTATTTAGGAAAAATATTTTTTCTTAATGCAAAACGCAAAGAGAGACTACAGAAAGAGATGAAATAATGCTCATGCTAAAATTTTTTTATTTAAAAGCACCGAGTTTACTCTGAAAAGAGAAGAGTAAAAGCAAAACAAATTAAAATGGAAGAGTTAAAAATGAATTGCGCTAACCTACGGCGCTCACTAAACACACTGAAAGACACCAACTACTAAAACAGTCAAGACAAAACCAAGGGCATCACCTTTGTCTGAGGATTAAAACAAACATTTCCCGGACAGTACTAAAGCCTCTTCAAAGCCCTGCTTCTTAGAAATGGCTACCAAAGAGAACTGTGGACTAACAAACGATAACTCCACTGTAAAACAGGGGATAGACTGGATTTGTGTGGTGTATCTGGGGATGATGCTACTCAGGTCTGTCTTTTACTTTTCCCAATTTTGATAGCATACAAAGTCTAAAGAAATGTTTAAGTTCAACTTTGGCTATTACAATAAACGTGAAGACAGAAACAACAACCCTTGCACTGAATTGGAAAGTGCTGCACTTCCCCAGTCAATAGGATAAGAGATGCTTTACATTGTAGTGGGCTGCTTTGTGTGTACATCAGAAAGGATGCATGACACTAAAGCAAATTAATTGGACAATGCATGGAACAGATCCCTGCCCACAGCCACTACAGTTAAAACTACGTCATATTTTCCACCAGCTTTTTTTTTTTTCTAGTTCATAACTTACCAAAAATAAGATACTGGAGGTTGACTTTCTTAATTTTCATATTTAGTAATATTTTCTGGCAGTCTGAGTATTAGAAATTCTGTCACTAAAAACATGACCAAGTGTTCCGCTAAAACTTGAAATAAGGGAGACAACACACAACAAGATTTTGATGAGTCTTACAAGTTTGTAAAGCTATTGTCGGCACATGCTTAGCCGACACGAACAAGACTTTCATTATGCATGTAAAGCTCCTAATTAGTTAGAACTGTGTAGATTTGCAACGCCAATTCAGCAGTTAGAAGTCTACTGCATTCATTGACTTGATCTCTGCAATTTCTGGAAAGCCAAAAGTATTTAGAAGGACTCTTTTCTGAAATGGAAAAAACCTTTCTCTCCTATACTGTTCAAAGTAGATACAAGAACAAACCATCATGTGGTAATCTAAGATTATTTTCTCTTACAGAGTTGAAGCGTTTAACTCCCTTTCCCACCTTCCTGTGAAACAGAGGAAGAGCACTGCAGGAGAGGGTGTACAAATTGTGAAAGCAGTACTTTCCTGGAAGTCAGGAAAGTTTGGCTGTTCCTCTGTGCTCTTTCTATACACATTACAACACACCACTAAGTATATATGAGCACACAACGATTCTGCAAATCTGAAAAGATGTCAAGACAAAGTAAAAAAAATCAGTGTACAAAACTTCACATAACTGCAGAGTCAGCAAGATAACCGCTGCTGAAAAAGATGTTTCACTTTTCGTATAGCAAAAAGTGTACTCCACTAAAGAAAGGAGAAAGTTTGGTTCACATGTATGACAACATCAATTGTCTTTTCCTCAAATGACTACCTCATCTTTAAGTCACTTTAAGCCTACACAGCCAGCTGAAGCAACCTAGTAATATGCAGTCATCTTCTTCCTTTGGAAAAATATACTGACCGTGACAACAGTACACCTGAAAAAGTTACCCTGCGTTTTGTAGTTTGTAACATTCTCAAATGCAATTTAAATTTAAGGAAAAAAATCTCATGCAAAAAGGAAAAGAGCTGAAGCTGTACACTAAGTTCTCGTTTCCTCTTCTATGTATGGCAGCTTACAATGAATTTCAACATAATTTACTGCCTAAAATTAAGCCAAAGAAACTGGGCGACTCTGCAATACCCGCAGAGCCAGCACAGTAAGAGCTGGTCTAGATCCATCCCAAAAAGAACACAAAAAGCCTTTCTAAGGAGAGAATGGCAGACCCTTGACAGGAGGCACACGGAAATTCTTGCTGCCACTGGGGCATAAGCTAAAGGGACGCTGGAGCAGTTAAATTCCACGATGTGAAGATGTTGCCATTTCTAAGACCCGAAGAAAGGCATGAGCACACCCTTCCCTGCACCGCACTTCAGGGCTAAAGAGTCCTAAAGAGAATCAACATCCAACCATCGCGCATCTTCAAGAAAGCATATGGGAAATAAAAATAAGTACACACACTGAGAAATAACAAGACAGACTTAGAAGTTCTAACAGTCTATTAACAATTTTAGAGAGGTAACTTACAGCTAAACAACAACTGAGAATATAACCTTTTTTTTTCCACTAGTTTGACGGAGGGCTCAAAGTTGTTTCTTGTGCAAGGAAAAGAAATTCACATTTTACATGCAAAGCCGTTAAATCCCTTCACAAACACACTCTCTCAGAGTGCTTCAACAATAAACGAAGACCTCAAGTAGCAGGCAACAATCAAATTTCCTTCCACAGAACAAAAAGAGAATCTATAGTGTGCAAAATTCAGAATTTATAAATACATGAATACCAACCAGTGTAAGCTACCGAAGTTTACACAAGTTTTAATCAATTCTTTAAAGTTAATGACAGTAGTTTTATTGTGCTGTTTTGACATTTTTCTGCCCTTCTAGAAAAAGATATACCAAAATGAAGCAGTAACAAATTTCTTTTTCTTAAAAAAAATAAAAAAGTATATATTATTTTCAGATATTTCACTTTGCACAATTTCTTGAAGGCAAGAAAAAAGCGTATGGGTGCAATGTTTTGACAAATTCAACACTACGCTAAGAACTCAAACAGTATTTGGGAAAAAGGAACAGGGATCACAGGTTTCCCTAAACACGAAAACAGTGATTTCATGACATCCTCCTCTTGTACAAAAAACATCTTACTCCTGATGTAACAGCATGTTTGAACAAAGTTTCCACATTCGGCAGCAATTTTTTGAAATTAGTCAGATACGGCCTCCTAACTTGCTTTATACTGTTTCCAGAAAAAAAGAGTTAAGATTAAAATAGCAAACCCTGTGGCAAATTGAGCAATTACGCTGGCAGGAGGCCAGCACCACAGGCACCCTCGGAAGGGGGTTGGCTGCGGTGTCCAGTTTGGCAACAGGAGCTGGAAGAGCAAAGGAGCTCGTACGCGTCGGCAACGTTGGGAGAAGCGAACAGCGGCCAAACCTAAGTTACAGGAGATATGAATGGAGCGTTTAAGCAGTGACAAGGATGTGCTGACAGACATCTAGAGGCTGGGGTTCTCGTGGATTCACGGCAGCAGCGCCTCAGTGAGTGGTTGTAAACCACACTTCTCGGCACAGGATTTCAGCGTACATTCATTTTATAGGTATCAGATTAACGTATGGAAGGGGACTTTGACTGGCAGCTCGCAGGCCACATGTAGCCTTACACAAGGCAACTAACCATCCTGCTGACAGTCCCCATTGCCAGACCAGTTCACACCACAGCCGCGCTCTCTTAAAAGCCTCTCCTCAAATGCCCTCCCTGCCTCATGATTTGGTGCGGAGCAGGAAGCTGTCTGGGACCGCTAGAAGCCACTGGGCTGCTAAGGCGCTGTGTGGATGATTTCACAGGAAGGAAATGGAGCACCTCGCCATGTGGAGAACAACTCACAGCTCACACCCCAGAACAGACACGGTCACTGCCCCAGCTCCACGCAGGGGGAAAGGGCTGAAGCACAGAGATAAACTCGGAAATAAACAAGAGAGAAGATGAGCTTGGCTGGAGGGAATAGAAGAGCAGGAGCCCGAGACACAAGTAGGAATCTAGGACTCAGTAAAAGCATAGCGGTTGTTCTATCAATAGCCTGAGGTGAAGAGAAGGCTGTTCCAGTAAGGTAAAAATACCCTTACACGCTGAACGTGGGTTCTTGATGGTAAACAGCAACCACCAACGCTGGTGCTGTGGAAGTAAGCTCATTCCAAGTGAAAGGAAGAGTGGTGGGATCAAGCAGAGAGCAAACAAAGGAAGGTGGAGAGACTCCCACATGTAAAACCTCTCTCAGTCCATACACTGGCAACATTTTCAATGATTTAGCTCTTTAACTATAGCTTTGAAAAAGATGTATCAATAGGAGGTGAACATAACAGCCTCAGCAACAGCAGCACTATCTGAGCACCATGATTACCTGTAAACTGAAAGTATACCCGTACATCAGCATGCAAACCCGACACTAGAAGCCACCAAATGATTAAATCAATTCTTATACACAGTTACTGGTAGTGAAATGTGCAACATGTTACACATGAAACCAAAATCTTGAATGTCAGCCTGGATTCACACGGCTGCAGAGCCCTATCTTTCTGGAGTGTTTAGTTAAAGCCTTTGCAAACTGCAAAAAGAAAAGCAAGGAAATAAAAACAGAGTAGCTGTACTTTAACAGCAAAACAATCAGCAAGGCTTTATTCATTCTTGTCCCTTCAAGAGAAGGGACCAAAGAAGCGGTCAGCACCCAACAGTGGATCCTAAGATGTAAATGCTCTTACAGGAGAAGCATTCATAAGAGTAGCAGTAAAAGACAGCTCAGCTACATTTCACATGCTACTCTTTGCTAATTATCCCTCTAAGGGAAAAGATTTTATGCAAAACTGTTGAGAACAGTAACATAAAATAAAGTTCTGGTTATTTTGAAACTTTTCTGTAAGAAAACTAGGTACCAGTCACACAAACATCCCAGCTTCTAGGTTAGAAAAGAATCCTCACCACAGAAACAGCCTAACACTAAAGAGAAAAAACACTGTTGTGTTAACTGCAGGAACTCCCTCAGTGTTAACGTATCCTTCCCCTAAATAATATTAAATGCCCCTGAGCGAGCCGGTAACCTTTTTTCTCTCCATGTTCATCGTTCCTTTGCTCACAGATTTCATTACACGACAGAGCTCGAAGACACCTAAGGAAGCCGGTAACCTCTTCCAGCCCTCCCCGACCTGTGGATACCGTTTTACCTCCCTCTTAAACACCACAAACTAGCGCGGCGCAGCCGTCGGCGAACACGCCGTGAGGGAAGCCCGGCCCCAGCGGCCTGAACTCCCCGGTATCCCGGGAGGATCGGGGAGGGAGGAAATGGAGACCCCGCTCCGTACCGCGCTGCCAGCAGGAGGCCGAGCTGGCAGGAACAGCAGAGCGCCGGCCTGGGGAAGGCGGCACGTAGCGCACAGCCGAGGGGGACACGATCGGGGCCAGGGAGCGTGTGTGTGTGTTGGGAAGGAGGGGTGAAATCTCCGCCATCTCCCAGCTGCCCTGAGGGGAACCCCTCGCCCGGGAGAGGGGAGCAGCGCCCTCACCTCACCCCCCTCCGCCGCCTCAGGGCTCCCACCCCCCCCTCCCGCCCCGCGCCGTCCCCTCAGGCCGGGACCAGCCTCCTGCGGCGGCAGAGGGAGGGGAGAGCAGGGCAGGGGAAGGCGACCCTCCCCTCAAAGGGGCCTCCGGACACGCAGGCTGGCTCGCCGAGGTGGCGGCGGCCTGACCCCTCCTTCCCCCGTGAGGGCGGCCGGCGGCGGCCTCGGCGGCCCCAGCCAGGCCCAGGCCGGGGCGGGAGGAAGACCGTGGGGGGAGGTGGGGGGGGGGGGTCGTGCCACCTCCCGCGCTGACAGACCGCCGCGTGCGCCAACGGTCACCCCCTCACAGACCACCCCCCCCCCTCCACTCTCTTCACAGACACCCTCCCCTCACACGGGGCCGCCGAGCTCCCACCCCGCCGCCCCGAGGGAGGAAGAGAAACTCATTCCGCCGGGCGACCGACCCACCCACCCCGGCCATCGAAGGAGGTAAAAACCGGCCGAAGCCTCACCGGGTCCGGCGGAGGTGGCTCCCGGGTACATGTCTCCGTATGCGGCGGCGGAGGCGGCGCCTCTCTCTCCGGGTCCCTACCGCGGCGGCGGACTCCAGGGGAGGGAAAGGGGAGGGAGCACCCGAGCCCCGGCTACGATGTGAGGGGAAGGAGGAGGAGGAGGAGGAGGAGGAGGAAGGGGAGGGGAGGGGGAAGGAAAAGAAAGGGGGAAAGGGAAGAAAAAAAAAAAAAAAAAAAAAAATAAAAGAAAAGTGGGAGGCGGGCCGGGCCGACGCCGGGAAACCAGGTTACTCGGCGGCACTGAGGAGCGGGGCGGTGGGTGGGGAGAAGGGAGGAGCCGCGGGGTCACGGGGAAGGGGGGCTCCGCCCGCCGCCGCCTCCTGCCCGCGGCCGCCTGAGGGGCCCAGCTCCCCGGCCGGGCGGTGGGCGCGGGCCGAGCCCCCAGCGCCCGCTCTTGGAGCCGAGCGCGGTTCTGCCGCCTCCTTCGCCTCCCCCGCAGGCAATCTCATCGGCCGGGTCCGAGCGGCTCTGCCCCAGCCCGGCCCTCCGTGCTTTTGCCTCCTCCTGCGAATGTGGCTAACCAGGCACCGACCGTGTGTAGCTGGAGCCTTTCCAGGTCCTGGAGTCACCCACCGAGATGAACCACTGGTCGTTTTTACCAAGCCTCTGCCTTAGAACAGGAGCAACATCAACAGCCAAACTAAAACAAAGTGCGTGCTGCAGCTGGGACTGCTTAGAGACCTGTTCCGTCTTTTGGTGGGACCTTGGAAAATATTAAGCTACCTCTCCTTCAAGGCAGTCTGCCTGGTTCTGCGTGTTTAAAAGGGATGCTGGAACGGCATCAGTATTACACGTACTGCTTGATCTTGAAGGCCCTGTTTACTTGAAAATTGGATTTGATTGTTTCATTTCTTTTCTTCCTCCCCAACGCCCTATGAGTCAAAGACAAAGCTGCTGTGAAAACCTCAGAACAGTCATTTCATGGATCTCACCCCTCCATACCACAGCCGCTTTTTGTTGTATCTATGAAACCCAGCTGTGGTGTCGTACCTTTCTGTCTTGTACAACCAGATAACCTCTGGTCATACGTGTGTCAAGTTTATTACAGGGGAGTACCAACTAGCAATAATGTGAAAGAGGCATTGTATTGGTCAGTCTGATGGACTGAAACCCAGGAGATCATAGTAATAGCAATTCCTGCAGGAGCTTTTGTATTCACCTCATTGGTACCTCTTCTTTTCAGGAGGAGAAAGTAGGGGGGAAAAAAAGAAATCTTAAACCTGCTAAGGAGGCAAAGGGCAAGTGAACAATGCTCGTTTCCACCAGAAAGTGTTACCTACAGAATTACACTATAGGATCTATGATCCACGCTTTCATTCACCTGCTCCATTTTGATGTGGAAGCCTTTAAAAAAAAAAAATGCAGAACTCATCCCAGAACAGTCAAATCCCTTCAAAGTCAATTTAATTCCTTCAGAAAATGTTGTCTGCCAAAGGACGAGAGTGAATGTAGCGCTCATATGGTTTGTCAAATTAATATCCTCCTTCATCAGTTCATCTCGGAAATGATACAGAAGCATCTCACTGTTCCAAAGTTACATCAACTATATGTTCACTCTTCCCTTTGGGTCATATTTGTAGATATTCAAGGGTTGCTATTAACAGCTCAGCTTTCACTTCAAGTCTACTGTTCCTGAAACCATTGTCACCACTAGTTTCCACTGTGGAAACTGGATTCTGGATTTCTCTGCATTCCAAGCTCCTCAAGTTGCTGGAAAGTAAAGGTTTACCAGTAACTATAAACAAATAAAGGACAAAATCGTGGGTCAAATTTAGTTCTAGAGTAAAGCCAAAGAAGTCTAGCAAAATTATACAGATGAACGTTGAAGATAGACTTGCCAAGGGGAGCTGGCAAAAGGGTTGCTGCTTTCCCCTCTCTGAGGAGTTGGGTAACATTTTTGCACAACCACAAAAAATTTCTGGTTTATGCTGGGTAACCTTGCTAGAGGCTGAAAGAGGTGGGGGCGGTGGGGTGAGAGGGTGGTAGAAATCCCCAAAACTAAGAGCCAGGAGAGAGTTATCTGAGGCATATTTGGCCTTGCTACTGTATCAGATAGTACTAAATGCTGACATGATAGGAAAAAACCATGCACTCCCTGTATCGACATCTGAAGGGGTTTTTTTAATCAATCTCTTCAATCTGATGAGGAAGATAACTCCCTCTAACGTTACACACACTGCTGTGCCTGCCTGTTAGACCTTCTGCATTTAAGTACGAGACAGCATTAAAATACACTAGTAGGTTTCTAGATAAAGTGACTAACTTAGTCACCCTGATGAGCAGCACTGAAGCCTTCTCTTGGGCTCCACAGGATACTCTGCAATTGATTTCAGAAATTCCCTGAAAAATAGAGATCCCGAAAACAGCAATTAATACCTGGAACATCATAGAGTGCAATATACTCGTATTGATTTAAAGCTGATTTTTGTAGATTTAGCACTTCATAAGCAAAAGGGCTTATCACTGTGTATACATGACTGCAGACTTGCACAATCAGTTAAATAATAAATGAGTTAAATAGTTTTATTTAGGCACTGATTTCTCACATAGAAGTCCTGCTTTTCCTGCAGGCTATTTTCATGCTACTGCCCATTTGCAGCAGCATCTCTGTGTTACTGAGGAGAGTCACAGCTCTCTCTGCTACCTCTGTTCTCGAAGTAACAGGACACACACTCATTTTGAGCCACGTCACTGGCTTTATTTCTAATGTTTTTTGTCACTGACGATGTTTTGGAGCACAGCAAAACCTAATTATGTCCTACTGGGCAATTTCGCCCAAAAAAAAGACCTCAGTTTTTGAAAAGGTTTGGTTTGAGTGTTTTGAAAGCTCTATAAAAGCATTCTTTTATGCATGTTCTTTATATGCTATATTGACAATTATGGAGTAGTATAAGAAGAACTACTTAAATGCTTAAAATCAGGTTTCTTTAGAGAAAAAAAATTGAGTGACATAATACCTATCTGGATTTCAAGCTGACATTTGCCAGAACTGATGTCTCTCAGAGAAAGAATTATTAGTTTTGGAAAAAATGATCATTTGTCTAATAATTTTGGAAGCAAAGATGGTATTTAGGAACTGCTTTTAAAAATAATTTCTATCAGCAGGAGCAATCTGGGGAAAATATTTTAAATACAAACAGACTATTGACAAACAATATGGCTTTTCTTTTGACACGAAAAGACGTAGATCTCACTAGGTAACAACCCTCCCCTTTTCAAACTAACTTTTTAAAACCCAGTTTATAAATATCTTTTACTCTTTGGTAACAATGACATAGTGGCAAAACATTTTACTTGTAAATCTTATACTTGAATCTATGGGGATTTAAGCTTATATTATCCAGCTCTCAACTGGCCTAACTTTTAAGATATTATCCTGGAGTGAGTGCATTAGACTTCTCACGTGTTCTGCTTTGCATAAGAATATAGAATGAGTGAGATCACAACAAAAGTTAAGAAGACCACGACTCTATGATCTAATGTGTTCACATGGTTACAAAGACATTGAGGGTTCTGGTCCCCTCCCCAGGGGCTGCTTATTATTTTACAATTACTGATTTAATCACAATTAATCCATGCTAGAGGGACAAAAGCCTGAGTTTTTTCCTCTCCTAAACCAGATGACTGTCCTAATTGCTAAGCTACAAAGCCACACTTGATTTCTTTTGCCAAATTAATTGCAATATTTATTTATATTTTTAAAAATCAACCCAAAGTATTTATTATTATTAGATTATTAACTTCACTCAAGAAAGATTTCACTTTTCTAGGGGATCAGGGCCAACAATACAAGTAAACACTATGAAAATGATGCAGCACCACCTATTGGGGATATGTCAGTTATGCCGATTATTACAGCTTTAAGTAGTAATAGAGTTTAGTTTTTTGTTGCAATGACCTACTTATTAGGAGAACAAAACCGAAAAAACAAGCAAGGGAGAAAAGTAGTTTACAAAAAGAGGGTAAAGGAAGCAAATACTGTACCTGAGACTGTTCGCGAACAAACTTGGAGAAAACAGCTTAATGGTCTATAGCCATTTTGTTAAATTAAAAAAAAAAAAACAACCCAACAAAACCCCACCAGATTCAGTATGGCACAGTAGGTGCAACTGCAAAATACAGCAGAAAACATTTGCAGAAAGGAATGGCTGTTCTGGTTAACAGAACATAAGTCAAACAGATCAGGACAACCTGATTTTCTACCGACACCTTCCCTCCCTTGGAAGACAGAACAACTTTAACCTGTTGCCTTTGGGTGAAAGTGTTGGCATGAGTCAGAGAATCATTTTGCTTGGAAAAGACCCTTAAGATCATCAAGTCCAACCATCAACCCAGCACTGCCCAGTCCACCACTACACCATGTCGCTCCAACCCACATCTATATGTCTTTAAAATACCTCCAAGGTTGGTGACTCCTCCACTTCCCTGGGCAGCCTGTTTATCAGTGCTTGATAAACCTTTCCATGATGAATTTTTTTCCTAATATCCATCCTGAACCTCCCCTGGTGCAACTTGAGACTGTTTCCTCTTGTGCCATGGCCTGTTACTCAGGAGAAGAAACCAACCTTGCTCCTTGCTTCAACCTCCTTTCAGGTAGTTGCAGAAAGCATTAAGGTCTCCTTTCAGCCTCCTTTTCTCCAGGCTGAATAACCCCAGCTCCCTCAGCTGCTCCTCATAGGACTTGTTCTCCAGACCCCTCAAAAGCTTCATTGCCTTTCTCTGGACCTGCTCCAACATGTCCATCCATGTCCCTCCTGTATTGAGGGAGCAAAAACTGAACATAGTATTTGAGGTGAGGCCTCACCAGTGCTGAGTACAGGGGGACAATCACTTCCCCAGTCCTGTTGGCCACACTATTCCTGATACAGGCCAGAATGCTGTTGGCCTTCTTAGCCACCTGGGCACGCTGCTGGCTCATATTCAGGCAACAATCAACCACCATTCAGGGCCTTTTCTGCAGCTCCAGCCACTCTTCCCCGAGCCTGTAGTGCTGTATGGAGCTGCTGTGACCCAAGTGCAGGACCCAGCAGTTGGCCTTGTTGAACCTCTGCCCATTGGCCTTGGCCCATCCATCCAGCCTGTCCATGTTCTGTAGTGCTCTTTTACCCTGTTGTTGATGATCAACAACCTGAAGGTCATTAGTGTGGCTAATTGGTAAAACCAGGAGATACAGGCTTGTGTAGCCAAATTAGAATCCTCCCACGGTCCTAATTGTTCCAATAAGCAATATAGAGCGTTTGAAGAGTTAAAATAAGGAAAAAAAAATGAACTAGTAGAGAAAGAAAGTGAACTGTATAGAGATTAAGGTGGACTGTATCTACTGTAACTACCTAATATGGCTAATATATCTGTTTTTAAGTCCTCTCGCTGTCATACAGTGATTGCTTTCAGGAGCCTATGGTGTCTTTACAGAAGATGCTAAGTGATTCTGGGCAAGACAAAGCCCATTTAAAGACTAAGGGAATCTCACATTATTTTTTTTTCCTTTTCTGCCAAGCGGTCATATCTTTTCCCTTTTTCAGGTGTGCAAATTAATTCCCTACCTGCAGGTTTTGTATCTGGCTAAGTTTTTAACTCATGTGTTGTTTCACATTTGGAAATGCTGTCTTCAAAAGTCACAGAACTTTGCCATTTCACTAACCCTACTTGTTTTTGCTTCCTTAGTCTTGAATCACAATATTAACTGCCAGATGGTCTGAAGGAGCACATTTGCAAAACATTTGCAATTTGCAGATTTGGGGTTGTTCTTTTTTTCCCTCTTGGGTTGATTTTTCTCCTGCTGGAACACCCAGCAGCAGTGTTCCTCATAAAAAAAAAATAAAAAAATCTTAATGATCTTTAAGGTCCCTTCCAACTCTAACCATTCTATGATTCTATAGTCTGTACTTTGCTGATGTTCTTTCTTGGCTGGCAAGTAACGTGCAAGCATATCCAGCCAAATTTCTGCCACTGCTCTTTACCATCCTCTAAGTGTAAAATATCCAACCCAGGGATGTCTGGTAGCCAAGTTACTTGTTTTGCGTATCACTGAGATGTTCCTGTCCTATAACACCAGAACATTGGTTTTCTGGCCCAAGTCCCAGTAACTCATCACCCTGAAAGTAACTCATTACCCTGGGATTATAGAATACATGTACATATATATATATTTATTTTTTTTTTTTTTTACTTTTTTAAAAATCCCCATCTATTTTCTATACATTAATCTAGAATGAAGACTGTTCTGCTCCAAAACAATAATAATGTGTTAAATGGATTGTACAACCTATAGACAGTTACAGGATCAGAGGTGAAAAGGACATACTTCTGCAACTTTCTAGACCTTACCCCTTGGAATAGAGCCTTGGAATTGAGCTTTATTAACCAGAAACCCTGACTGCATAACTGAGCTTCAAAAAGCTTTAGGAACTGGCAGAACTGGGTGGGTTTTCTTTTAGCTTTCTTATTACATAGTGATTTGTTTTCATCATAACTTTATTCCGAGCCCCCGCAGAGCAGCCTTATCAGTGTCACTCAGTAGATGCAGCAAGACAGCCATGAAGCAAGGATGTAGGGAAATCTCATTTAATTAACATCTTTACCAAACAAAGCCAAAGTCTATGTGAAAGTCACATTTACATTTTTAGGTCTTCATGTTTTATTTTTTTAACAACGCATCAGCATTTTTAATGAATTTTTAGCTTAGGGACTGTTACATCAGAAATGTTAGCAGTGTTCCTCTCCCTCACAAGTTTCCATTCCTACTTCCACCACAAAAACAGAATAGAAAAAGCTGGGCC
>JAOQGH010000012.1:148751733-148794350 GCA_025769975.1 Gallinago jamesoni
CAATCACCTCCTTATTTTCCATGTGCCTTAGCAAAGATTCCAGGAGGATCTGCTCCATGATCTTGCCAGGCACAGAGATGAGACTGAGTGGCCTGTAGTTCCCCGGGTCTTCTTTGTTTCCTTTTTTGAATATTGGAGTTATGTTCCCCTTTTTCCAGTCAGTGGGAACTTCGCCAGATTGCCACGATTTCTCCAATATGATGGAAAGGGGCTTAGCAACGTCATGCACCATACCAGACTCTCATTATCAGAGGCTGATAAATGCAGACTCTGCATTTATCATCTCCAGCAGAAAATAGTGCCAAATCTTCATTTCGTGAAACTCGGGAGTTGTTCCTGATTGTGAGGAAGGTGTGGATACAAGAGGTCAAGTCCCTCTTGCCCACCTTAGTTTTACTTTCAACGGTCTAATAAAAACCTCAGAATTTTAGGAAGGAGCATTACAGGAGTAGGTTGTTGGATGCACTTTGCCTGTGAGGGAAAATTGTCATTTTAGGATTCTAAGCTTTCAAGCTTTTTGCAAATACTTGAATAATTTTGCTCAAGTATTTAAATTGGAAGAGAGGAGATTTAGATTAGATATCAGGAAGAAATTCTTTCCTGTGCGGGTGGTGAGACACTGGAACAGGTTGCCCAGAGAAGCTGTGGATGCCCCATCCCTGGAGGAGTGCAAAGCCAGGCTGGGTGGGGCTTTGAGCAACCTGGTTTGGTGGGAGGTGTCCCTGCCCATGGCAGGGGGGTTGGAACTCGATGATCTTTAAGGTCCCTTCCATGATTTTACGGTTTAACGCGGAGGGCCGCGGAGAAGCCGGCAGTGCGCTCGCTCCCCTTCCCCGCGGCGGGTCCGGGCGGCGGTGCCGGGCGGCGGGCAATAGGACCCAGCGTCCCCCCAAGGTCCCGCGAGTCCGCCCGCCCCGCGCCACGGCCGCCGCCGCGCACTCCCGCGCCGTGCCGACGCTCCCGTCGTCCCCCAGCGCGCTGCCATTGGCGGAGCCCTGCCCCGACACCATTGGTCAGCACCACCCCGTCGGTCACGGGTTGGGCAGCGGCGCTGACGACATCGGTGCGTCTCAGCCTGCGATTGGCTGGGGGCGCCATTATAAAGGCGCCCCGTAGGCCCGGCGCCCTTTTCCTCCCTAGCGGCGCAAGGTGTTGTGTCCTTCAGTTGAAGCTAAGGCCGTCTCACCCCGGCGACTGGCACCGCGCCCCGCCATGGCCTCCGTCTCCGAGCTCGCCTGCATCTACTCCGCCCTTATCCTGCACGACGACGAGGTCACCGTCACGGTAAGTGTGGGCCTGGGCCCGCGCCGCGCCGGCACAAGATGGCGGCGAGCGGCAGCATGGCGGGGTGGGAGGCAGCGGGGACGGACCGGCTTTGCTGATGGTCGCTGTCGTTATAGGAGGACAAGATCAATGCGCTCATCAAGGCGGCTGGAGTGAACGTTGAGCCGTTCTGGCCCGGCCTCTTCGCAAAGGTAAGCGAGAGATCGGGATGGGGGTGGGCGACCCGGGGCTGAGGTGAGAGGCCGAGGCGACCCAGGGTTGGGGCTGAAGTGAGAAGTGGCGGGGGCGTCCTGGGCACCTCTTGGGGATGTAGGGTGTGTGGAGGCGTCCCTGTTTTACCTGGGTGCAGTTCACACCCAGCTATTGTCTCCTTTTGGGGGGCAACTCGGGCAATGGGCACCTACAGGTTTAGCTTCGAAATGCACCCTTTAACGAGCACAAATCACCTAATTATGCTGTCACCCAGTGACTGGGCAGGTGAGAGCAAAGCAGCTATTAGTGTGTCATGGTGGGGTTCTAAGGTCACTGTGGTGGCACAGTGGACTAGATGCACAGGGTGAAGTGGGGCTGTCCCACACTAACTGGGCTTCCTCACTGGTTGTTCTCCCCAGGCTCTGGCCAACATTGACATCGGGAGCCTCATCTGCAACGTGGGCGCGGGCGGCGGCGGGGCTCCGGCTGCAGCCGCTCCTGCTGGTGGTGCCGCACCGGCAGGCGGTGCTGCCCCAGGTAAGGGGGATGCTATACCCAGTCATCAGCTGGAGCAAACATTGGGTGAAAAAACTGCTTGTTTTCAGTTTGAGTCAGCCCGGCTCTTCCCCTTGCGATTTGTGCTTCATAGTAGATGGGGTAGAGCAATCCAGACCCTGGCTTTAGGCTGGAATTGCCCTTTGAGTCAGTGCGCAGGACTATTGTTACCTCGGAGTGAAGGCTGCTGTATCATCAGGATCTCATCCTGGCGGCTGAAGAGAGAGCACCTGCTTTGTAAAGGTGTTCTAGATTTGATAGGAGTTAATTCTGAAGGCACAAACCCATTTTCCTACCAGTGAAAAAAACTCATCTCCTTGTCTTGCTGTGACAGCGTTGCGCAGCTCATGCTTGTGAGTAACTTTATATGACTTTTAAATAAAATTCCTGATCATTTTCTCCTTTTCTAGCTGAGGAGAAGAAAGAAGAGGAAAAGAAAGAAGAATCAGAGGAATCTGATGATGACATGGGCTTTGGTCTTTTTGACTAATAAGTTTTGTACCCATCTGCAATAAAGAACTTTTAAATGTACTCTTGTCTCTTGCATGGATGGTACCAGGTAATTTAACCTGTTTGGGGGCAGGGATTTGCGTGTTTTGCAGCAGTTGAGCTTAAGAGGGGGGAGAAAGGCTGAGCTCTCAGCTTGAGGCCCTTGCTGGAGGCTGAAGCTGGGACCATGTTTATTCAGGAGCAGGTCTCATTTAAAGGCAGACAGAGTCCTGCGGTGCCAGGCGCTGAGCCTCGGTTCTATTAGGGGTGTCATTTTTTGCCTTTGCAGAAATAAACGATTATCTCTCAAATCTGATTTGAAGGGCACGTGTGGAAGATTGTGTAGTTTTACATATGAAAGGAGTATCTTAAAAAGTATCTATTTCTAAAATAGCTACTGAGCAGGACATTACAAGAGCCATTGAAGAAGGTAAGGGCTGTCTTTCTAATGTGTGTTCTAAAATACTAATTCCTAAGCTGTGTAGGAGGGTGGTTCTGCATCCAGACCCCCAGCGGACACTGCACCGCCTCCTCTGTCCAGGAAACTGGAGCTCCTCTGGAAACTTCCCTCTAAGAAAATGGACTTTAAAGGCATGTAAGGAGTGACACCAAGTAACTTCAAGTCACACAGACTTTTTCCCGTGCTTTCTGGAAAACTACTTAGATCTTGGATTTCCTCTTTGGATGTCTGTTTTGGCTCTTTAAGTGAGTAACTAAATTTTAAAACCCTGTGGATTAGGGTGGGAGAAAACTGGTTTCTGCAGTGCACACAGACACACATACACACAAACTCATACAGCTGGGATTTCACTGGTAACACCTTTTTAATAGGTCAAAGTAACTGTACAGTTCATTATATTCTTCCTGAGAATAATTTATATCCCTCAACAGCAAAAAGGGAGTGTGGTTTGTATTTGAACAGAACAGATGGCGTAACTGGAAAAACCAAGGAAAATCTAATTACACTGCTCTACTGTAACTCCTCCCAGGCAAGATAGACAAAAGGATGGGTTAGTAACTACAGTGGGTTTAAAATATTCAACATGGCTTTAATCTGTCTTTATAAATTATATAAAAACGGGGGACATGAATGGTTACAGAACTCCTCTAAATGCAGCTCTGAATTGCTCTGGTACAAAGCAGCATTCTTGCTTCCAAGGAAAACAACGTTGCTACAAAAGAACTGGCACGTTATTCTGGTGGGAAAGAAAAAAAAAAAAAAAAAAGAGACAAGTTTTCAGTTGTGTTCTACAGCTAGTTCCAAACAAATGCTTCACACATTCACATAAAAGTAAAAGGCAGGAAGATGAAGAGGGCTTTTAGTTTGTCTTGAAATGACTGAAGTCTTGAAAATATAGCTTTTTATTCTTTCTCTGTAAATTGTGATTAGCATATTGCGACGTAAGTGTTCTAATAAAAAAAAAATTCCAGTCTGGATAGTTCATATACTGTGGGCAAGAATTCTCAGCCCTGAGGTTTCCCCGAATTCTTCACTTCACAATATCTTTCTCCGCTCTGCCGCTCGGGACAAGTTTTGGCTCCGAGGCCGTAGCCCGGTGGCAGCTCTGGGCTGAGCGTGTCCCGTGGAACTGCAGCGCGCTCCGTTTCCCGAGGACGCCTGCGCAAACGTCACGCCGTGATAACGCCGCTGTTCGAATCCCAGACCAGCTCGGCTTTACGATATAAAAACTTGGGTTAAACTTTTTGTAACGAGAGAGAACCGAGAGCCGTCAGTCGGCTCCGCTGAAGCAAGAGGCGCTGGAGAGCCAGGACCGCGCTGGGTTAATCCTCACTGCTGGTGGGAGGTGGAAGAACATCCTTTCGCAAGCAGAATTCTTCTTCGCCTGGTGAAAAAAAAAAAAACCTCTTCCCTCAGCATTTAGTGGGGTCTGGACTGACTGATCATCTTCAGCCTGGCTTGGTCGATGACATCCAGCAGGTTTTTGGCATCTACTGCCAGGGCGTGAGCGGCCGTGAGCATCTGCTTCTTGTACTCCTGCTGCAGGCTGGTCATGACGTACTGCTGGGCCAGCTTCATCTTGTTAATGAGCTCGGCCAGGTCCGAGTTCAGCAGCTTCTGGGCCATCTCGATCTGAAACGAGAAGATTCAGTCAACTCTCTGCGCTCCTGACAGCAACGCCACACGGCAAACGGCACCATCTGCCCTCCCTTGACAGCACCCGGGGCTGTTTCTGGGGACATCATGGAACAGATGGAATTTCGGCACACACTGTGTGGAGATAAAGAGCAGCCTGCTCTTAAATGTCACCAGATCTTCACCCACACCTTAAGGGTTCTAACACTGTGTTATTTGGTTTCCAGCTCACTATATTTTTATTATTATTATTAAAGTAGATCTAAAAAGTAAAACGGGTCAAGAAGTGAGACACAGGTGCCTTCAGAACCACATGGCTGAAGGCGGGGTGATGGCACTTAAGGAACCATCCCAAGGTTTGCTTATTATCGCTCTCATTCGAGGTTTTGCAGGAAAACGGTTTTACTCATGAACTCCACTGAAAGACCACAGAATCTTCATGGTTGGAAAGGACTTCTGAGATCATGAGTCCAACCATACACACACACTAAAGACCCCCACGATCTCAGGCACTAGAGCATGCCCTGAAGTGCCATGTCTACACGTTTCTTAAATACCACCAGGGATGGTGACTCCACCACCTCCTTGGGCAGGCTGTTCCAGTGTCTCACCACCCTCTCAGTAAAGTAATTCTTCCTAATATCTAATCTAAACCTCCTCTGCTGCAACTTCACACCATTCCCTCTGGTCCTGTCATTATTCACTTGGGAGAAGAGGCCAACCCCCACCTCTCTACAACCTCCTTTCAGGGAGTTGTAGAAGGCAACAAGGTCTCCGTTACTGCTCATCCAGAACTAGGTTATTATGGGATATCTCACCAAAATCTTCCAGCCCTGCCCTGCTGGGGCTCACATGGAATATAACAAGCCGAGCATCAGGCCAGGGCAGCTCCACGTACCTCTCGGTGGGTGCTGGCAGGAAGCACTGGGAGGCTCTCGTCTACCGTCGCCAGTAAGGTTCTCAATGCCAAACCAACCTCCTAAGGAAAAAAAAAACCCACAAGGAAATTAAGTTTAAAAACATGGAATGAATAGATGAGAGACTTGTAGGTAGAGTGCAGGACGCAACTGGTGCACTTCATCCCTCACTGGGGTAAGAGTGGGGTAAGATAGACGTGGCTGAGGGACTCTGAACACCCCCCCCACTTGCAATTCCATGTTCTGCCATCAAATGCCAAAGGGTTCATTAAAAAAAAAAGTTATTTAAAAAAAAATGAAATGCAGAGAAGATGGTGCACACCTTGCTGCCCCTGGACAAGCAAAGTGGGGAATAAAACCAGTTTCCACACTACTGGTAACAGCATCCAGCCCTCAGCCACTGGTTTCCCCCCCAAAACACAAAAAACTTATCTACTGCCATCCCCACGGGTGCTGCCACAAGGGAGGCCCTCGGGGTGTGCAGGAGGGAAAGGGGGCTCCTTCCAGGAGGCACCAGTTCCCTTCCCGAGAAACTGCTTTCCAGCCTGGAAATGGCAACCATCTCTATTTCCGAATTTTGGCATCCTTAGACCCTCTCTCTTCTTTTTGCCGTTTGGATGCTGTTGGGATTTTTGTGTCATTTTCATTTTCTAGCCAAATATCAAGCATCTAAGGTGAATACCATATCAGGAAAGTTTCCTTCCCCTGCTTCCTTGCCTCCTTCCTTTCATGATTAGAAGAAACCTTTTTTTATTTTTTTTTTTAATTTATTTTTTTAATTTTTTCAGGGATGGAGGGAATAAATATGTGATTTGCTCCCTTGGGCCTCCTTTTCCTGGCCTTTGTTCTGGAAATGGTGTAGACATGCCACTGCCTGTCCTGCTTTGGGGGAGCTCTGGGCGGCCTTCTCGTTAAGCATGTGATTAAGTTCCATCCCAATTAGTGTGGTCTTTTTTCAGCTGTTTTTTCCCCTGGAGCAGGCTGAGACATGGTTTATTTTGATACGGAGAAACTGCATTAATTGTATGAATGTAAAACATACAGGTGCTTGTACCTGCAAAAAATTTTTGAGGGAAAAAAGTCCCTGAGATTTTGTGTAACGGGGGCCAGTCTCTTCTCCTAAGGCACAGGCCACGGGACAAGAGGAAATGGCTCAAGTTGCACCAGGGGAGGTTCAGGTTGGATATTAGGAAAAGTTTTTACACTGAGAGGGTTCTTAAGCCTTGGAATGGGCTGCCCAGGGAAGTGGTTGAGGCACCATCCCTGGAGATACTCAAAAGATGAACTGACATGGTGCTCGGGAATATGGTTTATGGGTGTGTTTGGGTTTTTTTTTATTTATGGTTGGACTATGGTTGGAAGGTCCCTTCCAACCCAGGCGATTCTGTGATACTCCCAACTTGCCCGAAGGTTTCTCCTGCACCACTCCCAAGACCTCCTCTCCTTGAGGAGAGAACCAAACCACCGACGTTAGGAACGGCCTCCCTACCTTCACCATGGGCACGTACTCCTCCGGCGGCGCCGGTTGTATTTTACTGGACATTTCTATCACCGCCTTCACCAGCCCCGTCACGTTCTCGTAGACTTTGTCGTTGGAGCGGTCCAGGTTGGCCGTAGGAGGAGGGCTGATCTCCTGCGGTTGAATCTGGAAGAGGAGAAGGGTTGTTTAACCTCCTGTCCCCAGCAGATGGAGCTCAGCACCTTCCCAACCTCTGATGATGTGCTCAGGAGGACGGGGGACCGGGAGGGGGGGTCCGTTGTGGATGCGAGACCTTCCCAGAGGGAAGGTCTCGCATCCACAACGGACCCCCTTCCCGGTCCCCCGTCCCCCTGAGCACTCTTGCTCCTGGAGCTGAAGGAAGTTTCCTTTAGTTCTTCTGGTTGAACTGGGGAATTTGTAGCAGGATTTCCCTGGAAGAGCTTTCAGTGTAACTCCCACACCAGAGAAGCCAATAATTTGAGGAACGAGGAGCACCTCCCGAGTGCTTCACCTCTGAAGGACAAGTTCCACTGTTAAAGCAACAGGTCCCTCACTCCAGAAGGTTGTTTTGTGCTCCAAAACATGGGCAGAGAACGCAGTTAACGTACTGATGTAGTAAAGAGAAGAAGATCGCAGGATATTTGTTTTGTTAGTGAAAATTCACATCAGATTAACAAAAACGGTGGGAATGGTGTTTCCCACCTGTACTGATGGGAAACTCCAAATGTTTTCATACAGTTTCTTCCCAATAGATCCGAAAAAATAGGGTTTTAACCAATAGGTTAAAAATCCTAATTCTTACCCCTGCAAAAGCTTCCATCGAGTCGGATCTGTCTGGAGTTAAATCCAACACAGACCAAAATAATCCCAGGTCAAGGAAAGAAACAAATTTTCAAAAAACTTCCTTGGTATCTCCGCTCCTGAACTGGGAAACTACAAGCATCCCAGTTTCTCACCGCTATGGGATTCCCAAGCACCCAGGCAGGTGGGTAAAAACCAGCTTATTTCCTCCTGGTCACACAGTGGCAGTCCCTGATGGCTGGTGGCATTTCAGCCCACCACAACGGGTCACTGCTGGTTCTGGCTCCAGAGATGTTTCATTGGAAGCACCCGAGATACCCCCCCTGCTGAAACGATAAACCACTTGGACGAAACTCTGTCTAAGGAAGGAGCAAAGGATTTAGAGCACAATGACTCCATTTGGCTGCATTTCACTGAGCGAGTACGACAAGGATTAGAGAGGTTCAATCTAGTGCATGGATCAGAAAACACCTCGGGAAGAAGAACATCGTAATTGCCTCGAATCACCAGTGAAAGGCTGTGATTCTCATTGGTTTCAGCAATCGAGAAGTTAAAACAGTGATTGGCAAAGTAAGTCACATGCAAAGACATTTTGGCACAGGGCACGTACACACACACACGCACTGCTTACCCTCCATGGCTATGGTTGAGCAGAATGTGGGGGAAGGTTAAAGAAATTTACCAAAAGAAGGGAAAAAAGAAAAACAATATTAATAAAACTCAGCAGGAAGAAAACCGTAACAACCAAACCAAACCCAAAACATGTGTAGCAATCAAGAGACCAGTTAAAAAGCCTGCAACAAAAAGGCATCCTGGACAGTAGGGGCCAGTCACTCGTGTTAGCTCTTGGTGCGTTTGGGACGGAAGCACCGTGTGCCCAAGGGCCTGCTGTGCACCCACGGAGCAGCGCAGGGGTTTGCCATGCACCCCTGCTCCCTGTTCACCCAACACACGGCGAAGAGGATCATGCAAAGCTTGGCAGGAACAAGCCAGTCGGGCGAGCAGCAGAGCGGGAAGTGGAGCAGAGGGGGCTCTGCAACGGTGGGGAACAATGTCCTGGGTCAAGCTTTACACAAGAAAATGTTGTATTCATCTTTCAAAACTCTTTGCGGGTCCTGTTCGCCACGATAATCACAGTCGTGGTTAAGAACTACCAAGAACCCATGCTAGATAGACTGTACCCAACTCAATTCCTACAGCCAGGCCCTAACATTTCAAGAGTAGGGAGGACATCCCCGCTTCTTAACACTCCATTTTTTGTGTGTCTATACCCAACACGAACACTATTGCTCTGCAGACTATGAAATCAGGAGTTTCTTTGTGTGGACCAGCTGAATTTGCCTCAGTGAGTAACAGAAACCCATGTATTTCCCAGTGCGTGCCCTAAAGGCTCTGGAGGGCAAACAGTATAAATCCTCCTGCTTTGTATTCTGCAGAAAAGGGAGACTGAAACAGGAGTCTGAAATGAGTGTGCAGAAAAGAAAGTCTGAAATGAACCCTAGAAGCATTTTCTGCTACATGCCATCAAAAAATAATGGGCTGTTTTCTTGAAGGGGCATAAACCCATCCAATTTCAAAAAAACTCTCAACAGAAAAAGCAACACCAGTCCTTCTCCTCCACTGAAGAAGCTGTTTAGTAAAAGAATCTTGTTCACTTGTTATTACCCATGACTTTGGCTGCTCAGGTTTGTTTGTTGTCAAAAGGATGTATTTCAGAAAACATTTTTCATGTTCCAGCATCAGCATTTAGAAAGGAAATTACAGAGAAGCCAAGTTTAGTAACACATCTGTTACTGCTTCTTGACATTTTCCAAGGGTTGGCAGCCTGAACAGCACTGGCATCAGTTTGTAATAAATAATCCTGCTCGAATTCACCACTGCTGTCTATTTACGGGGATTCTTAAATATCCTGATAATTCTGGACGAAGAGAGCAAGAGTGGGACAGGGAGGCAGGGGCTGGGATCGATTTGTCCTAAAATACTGCTTTGATGGCAAGATTTGAATTTCATGGTCAGATGAACTGTATTTTTGCTGTATTTTCTTAAACGACCTGAAGTAAGTATTGCTTATTGCAATAGCTGTGGCCTCCACAACATGGATTCCTGTTCTTTACTCTGGGCTTGGTGGGACTCAGATTATATCCCCTATTCTATTGTATCCACTATTAGATTATATCCACTATGACACTGAGCTGCTGGAAACAGCTGCCATCAGAAATAGCCCCTCTGGGTCCCCTTCAAGAGGCCCTGAGGTCACCCAGAGGTTTCCTATTTTCCTGAAGATCAGAAAGGCAACGGAGTCCCAAAGGCAGGGAACACCCAGGGGCAGGATCACTAAAGAGCAGTTCCATCAACACCAACTACAACAGGGGACAGGAATCTGTGTTTCACAGCACCCTCCATCATCTCTGCTAGAAAAGTGTCAAGTTTCATTTTTGGGTTATTGCTTATTTACAGGAGATGAAACAACACATTAGAAAGTACCTCAGCCACAGGTGAGACAGCCCATTTTCCCTCTTCCCCAAAACTAGAAGGATTTTTAAGGAATCTTGGTGCTGCTACAAGAGCTTTGTGGAGCCTCACAGCTCAGACGTGTCTCACCTCTCTGTGAGGACAGGAGACTTTGGGGCTACCCGAGGTAACAGGGAACCCAGGGTGTGCTCCTTCCTGCTGAGCCGGGAGGCCGAGCCCACACGGGAGATCCCATACGCTGCTCTTCAAACTAGAAACGAGCTCACCTGGGAGAGGTTCTGGGTGAGGAACGTGCTGAATCACAGCAGTGGAGGATATGAGCCTACCAGTTACCTCCCCACCTCCCTGGAGAGCTGCCAGCGCATGTTTGCCCCATGACGACATTTACTTGGGAAGTTCAGTTGCTCCAGCTTTCCAGGGTCCCTACCTCAGGAACGGCAAGCTACCTCACGGCGGCAAGGGTTCATCTTCTGAACGTTGTCGCATTTCGTGTGACACTGAGCAACGTACCTTCACGCCTTCGTTGTAGCTGTCCACGGGGCTGTTGAGGCTCGCCAGGCTGCCCAGGTGGCTGGGGGCTCCGGGGCGGGGGGGCTTCTTTGGCGGAGCTGCGTGATCTGGTTAACGAGACAATTTGCATTTTAGAGGGTTGAGGTACCAGATGTACCCGCATCACTCTGGTCTGTCAACACCACAGAGGCTCCACGTGCTTCACGCTACGAGCAGAGGAGCTGCACGTCTTTCCGTGCCTTACTCTAAACCCATTCTTTGGAGGAGCTACGCTGTCATCATTATCTCTACTGAAGAACCTCAGACAGAAAAGTTTGTGGAATTCATGACACGGCTGTTTTAGTAAGATATTTCCCAAATCCCTTCGTGGGGCAACTGCTCCTCATCCTACCCCAGGCCCTTTGTCCCACAGCCAGGTACCACACAATGGGAAAACTGCACTTCTTCATGGCAGGGATCGTGTGTGTGACTCGCTCTGAGACTGAGAAACCTAAATTTAAGCGTCTACTTCTGTTTCACATGTCTGAACGGCGCTCATGGCCATGTCCTACCCGGTGACTCAGCTTCCTCTAGACACTTCCCGCCCCCCGATGAAACACTCTCTTTCTTTGGCTTTGCCGACGGCGTCTCTGGGGACCACACGGGGAATTTAATCCCAGAGTGCACCGACACCTCTGGGGAGTTACTGGAATTGAACCCACCCCTCCTAGGAAAATACTGCCATAAACCTTTGGTCACGACTGCTGCTAGAAGACCTGGAACCAAGGATTCGAGATGACAGGTTATGAATTTACCGCTTACCTGGCTTACCCACAGGCTGATATATGTGCTGGTTGCCAGCCTATAAAAGAAAATATACATTTAGAGTAGTTATTACAGTGCTCCCAACGTTCCTCAGCACAATCTCAAACGCTGAGAGGAGCCGGGTCTCAGCCACATTCCCAACAGTTAAAACCACATCCCTCTTCCCCATCACTAGCTAAGTTCTTAACCACGGGTATATCCCTTGTACAGTAAGAAAAGAATTTTCATTTATTTTGTATCGCTCACAGCAGCCCTGGCATCTACATGAGAGTTTATGCTTCATTATTAATCGAATGTGGTGGTATTAGGGCTGCAAAGATGATGAGGGGCCTAGAACATAACTTATGACGAAGGGCTGAGGGACTTGGGGTCTGTAGTCTGGAGAAGAGAAGCCTGAGGGGGGATCTGATCAATGTCTATAAATACTTAAAGGGTGGGTGTCAGGAGGAAGGGGCCAGTCTTTTTTCAGTGGTGCCCAGGGACAGGACAAGAGGAAATGGGCACAAATTTCAACATAATAAGTTCCATCTAAACATGAGGAGGAACTTCTTTACTTTGAGGGTGGCAGAGCCCTGGAGCAGGTGGTAGAGTCTTCATCTCTGGAGACATTCAAAACCTGCCCAGACACATTTCTGTGCAACCTGCTCTGGGTGGATCTGCTCTGGCAGGGGGTTGAACTAGATGATCTCCAGAGGTGCCTTCCAACCCCATATCATTCTGTGATTCTGTATATTCACAATATTTTTAAATTTTTAGTCTGTATTCAGAGATGAAACCGTAGAAGTCACAGTGGTGAGGAAGAAATGGCTGTGCAGCAATCAGAAGACTAAGGTATTTCTGCACTGCATCATCACGGCAACAGATTCCTCACCTGGCTTATTTTTTGGTTCTGTTGCAAAGCTCTTCGTCAAGGTCAGTTTGCTTACTCATCTGGAAGTATTTAATAATAGATTGAAGTGACTTTCCTTGGTAATTATATTTATAAAACCTTCACGCCAAGCCCAGTTGCTGAGGCCAGCAGCTCTAACACCAGCACCAGCAGCAGTGGAGCACTCTAGTGTGGTGCACATGAGGGCTCCTGAACTGGGAGAACCTCAGGGGAGCACAGAGACCCATCAAGAGCCCCCAGCTCACACCACAGCAGCTGAGGAGACCTGGGCAAGGCCAGGAGCAATGGTGGCCAAGCTCCCACAGCTATATAGAAACCCCCAGGGAGTGCTACTGGCCAGGGTGCAGTGTGGCAGTTTGCATGGAAGGGTGTTACAACTCTGCCAGGAAGCGGTGGTGTCCACCCAGCAGAAGCCATGTCATCTCTAAGCTCTGCACCCACCACAACTGAGGCAGCTTCACAGATAGGGCTCTGATGGGGACATGCTGCCACCCAGGTGCCAGGCTCCGGGGTGTCCCTGCTCCTACACCAGTGAGCTGAACCCAGCGAGAGGAACTCCTCTGCTTGGTGACAGAGCTCCAGGAGGAGATGAGGAGCTTGAGGAGTATCAGGGAGTCTGAGAGGGAGATGGACTACTGGAAATGACCCTGCCATCCCTGGGACTGACCCGTCAGGCAGAGAGGACACATGATAGGGAGGATTCCCTGTCCTCTCCTCGCTTGGCAGAGCAGAGTGACTTAAAGGACAGGGGGCAATGACAAAAAGTTCCTGCCTGGCACAACAGGAGCATCTCCTCTGGGACTCCTCCCCCTTCCCATGTGGCCTCAGTATAATAGGTATGAGGCTCTACAAGTGGAACCAAACAATGAGGAGGACCAGGACTGGAGGTGTCACCAAGGTTAAACCAGCCTACACTACGTGTCAACACCACTCTTTACGAGAACATCCATTGGAATCCATTATTGATTTCTCATGTAGGCAGCAATGAACTAACTCTACTAATTCCAGAAAGTAAGGTCACGTAAAAACAGATTGAACAAAGAGAAATCTGAAGTTCTAAGTTTCATAGACGATATCCTATCACCTTAATACTTTAGAGCAGAAAGGTGGTGGCTACAAATAAAAGCGCATATTCACCCTGATGACTCTTCAAAAACATCTTCTTTCACTTTCAGAAACCAGGAGAATTCAATGACCCAAACTCTTCTGCTGTCACCACAAACCTCTGAAACCCACGGGGCGATCATCTCACACACCATCCCACAGTTGCCCTCTCCAGTTAGGAATAATATCTGCTTTTTGCCAGCACCATCATTCATGTCATTAGCTTTGATTTGTGCTGTCAACCAACTATTTCAAATCTGCTAACCCAGGGGGAAAAGAAAGGGGGGAAGAGAAGGAGGAGAGTAAAATTCTACTAAAACAATTCTGCATTTTGACTTCCAGAATATTGTGTATTAAAGGTATGTGTCAAAAGAATGTGCACAAAGTTATGCAGCCACGTTAGGAATTAATAAAATATGGAGTAACTTTTCATCCGTACCACCGCATCCACGAGGAGGATCAGGTATTTCTCCTTCTCCCTCCCAGTGTCCCTGAACCGTGAGAAGCTGCTGCTGGGAGCAGGAATCAGAGCTGCTGTGCTTTCTGCTCCTGCTCCAGCTACCACCACGACTGCTCAAATTAAATGTCACTCTGTGGGAATGACACCTCAGTGAACTCAATCCTGTCCTCACCACTGGCCCAGAAATCTCTGGGTTACACCAAACAACTATTTAACCGTTTCTCCAAGAAATGACTACTGCCTATTTCTCATCCTCTCAATAAGGGAACTGAGATTGACTCACAGAAGCATCAGACATTTCCCACTGCAAACGAAGTCAGAGTTATGTTCTGAACGTATTAAGAACTGTAAAAACGCAAAATCAAATTCTGGAACTAGAAATGCAGTTATCACCAATTAGAGTCTCTTTTAAAACTCATTTTGTCAGTGATCACCAAGTGTTTGCTTCACACTCTTTCAAACGGGGTGTGAAATTGTAATACCATGTCTGGGATGATCCCCTGCAACAAGCACTTTGAGATCTGGGGGTTGGTGGCTTTTATTCTAATCCCAGGGAGTTGCACTGAAATCAAGCAGCAGCCAGAGAAACCATCCGGCTGCCAGGAGCTGGACTTCATAAACCCGTTGCCACCCACAGCCACCTCAATCACCCCCCAACATCTCCAGGTTATCTCAAACAAGTAGCACAAACTGCAGGGATATTTGACTCGCTCTTAAAGATGCAACAATAGCAAAGACATAACAATAACTAATGGTCTTCTCCGATTTCATGGAAAAAATCTTAGCGGCTTCCAGAGGTGAGTGTCTCCAGAGACCACACTGAGTGTGTCATTAAGAAACTCATCCATGATTGTACTTTGGCTGCAACTGCAGGAAGAGTTCCCTAAATTCTTAGGTAGTGAAGAAATGCTGAAGCCCAATGAGTTTACAATCCCATTCCAAACGAACTAGGAAAGTGTGTTTGAAATATTAACCTGAATAGCTGAAAGGTGATCCCTGGGGATAAACGGCAGATGAAACATCAGGTTTTTACCATGAACAGTCCCTCGCCCAACCCCTCCCTTCCATCAGGATGATTCAGAGATTCCAATGGCAATTAAACAATTGGAGAGACTTTTTTTTAGTTAAACAGACAAGAGTTAAGCCTGTAAGAAAGAGCACCAGAGCTGCAGCTGCTGTCTGGCCAGAAACGAACGGCCGTGGGCTTTATCCCATTTGTTTCACGGCGGATCGTTTACCCCAACCAGATTTCTGGGCAATACAACAGCAACATTTACATTCTTTGTAAGAAAACCCTTCAGATATTTAAACAACTGCAAAAGTTATTTTAGTGCTGCTTCCTGTTGACAGAACTTTCAGAAAACTATCCACATTTTGAAATAAAAGGCCCAATTAGACAGGACATTTAAACAGTTTTGCAACGTATTTGTAGAAACATTTAATATTTGTTTCAATGGCCGCTTCAAGGGGAAAAAAAACCCAACAAACCCCCCAAAATCCCCCCAAACTGCTTCATGAACAATTCTGTCACGGATGCTCCCACAGAGGCTGAGCCTCTTGGAAAGCTGTAGAAGCATGTAACGACAGCGGAAACATTCAGCAAAAACTTTTAAATCCCCTCCCATACTCAAGCCTGAGGGTAGGACACGCTCTAGCAGGAAAGCAGAGAAAGAGGTGGGAGATGAGAAGATCCCCCCCACACTTACTGGGCCCTGGAGACCTCCATCCTCCCGGTCGATGCTGCCTCTGGAGAGCCGCACGTCGGGTTTCTGAAACAAAAATCCAACATTTCATCCCTTACCCCGGCTTTAAAATCATTGGAAAGGCAGGAAAACACTGTTAAAAAAATTTACACTGACAAATACAGATGTCATCTCGTTCCAGGCTGTATCCCCCCCCCCCGGCCCCGGCCGCTGTGACTCCGTGCTGCTGCAGCTGCAGCCTCCCAAACCCCCCCGGCAGCCGCCGCTTCTCACCCCCCTTCTCCGCACACGTGGGGAAAAACCCTCGGTAGAAATACTGACAGTACCGTTTCCCTAACACAACACTGGAAAACCTGCATTTTGATTTTCTCAAAGGCGGCAAAAGTTGCACTTTTTTTTTTTCTTTCTTTTTTTTCTTTTTTTTAAAAAAAAAAATTGGTTGCTTCCCAACAGCAAAACTTTCAAGCCCGGGATGAGAAACGCTGCGCATTAATTCCTGCTTCCTGCCTGACGGCGGCTTATATGTACTTGGCTCCCTCTCCAAGGCTGCAAAGGGGGCCAATTACTGGAGCTCTTTAAACACGGCGTTTGGAGAGAGAAAGCTAATAAAGACAGCCAGATGCACGACCCTCCTGATACAAGCAGCAAGCTAATTTCTATTTTAGAGGTTTTTAGATAGAGGAACTCAGGGCTTGGTTGTTTCAAAAAGTGAAAAAAAGAGTCCACTATTTTATTATATTTTTTTTAACATAAAACCGGTCATTTTTCTCATCTCCCCAGCAAATCCAGGTATGTGATATTTAATCTTCGAGGACAACATTAATTACACAGAAAGAGAAGGGAAGGGTGATGTTAACACTGATCTGAAGATATGAGTTCAGCAGAAGGGGAGGGCTTTCCTACTGCACTAATTCTGGCCCCATAAAACCAAAGAGGATTTATCTGACTCTTCGATTCACTCTCCAACAAGAGCGGATGAGGAATTAATGAAAATGGGTAAAATGCTTATCTACCTCAGTGTAAATACAACCTCCTTCATCTGCCTGTACCTCTGCATACACACAGGATGGACACGCTCAGCGTGAGAAGGAAAAAATGCTATTTAGAGCAATGTAGGCGTGTGAACACTGACCGTAACTAAACTGACCCCATGTTCTTTCAGGGGACAAATATATCCGTTTCTTCTTTAAAGCTACTCCAGATCCCTTTCCTTCTGTCTTTCTAAAAGCACTCAAGAATAATTCCAACTGGCATATCCTACTACATGACCCTAAAAAGCCAGCAGGGGAGACGGAACTTGCAAAGACACACAAATATTGATCTTTTTATCATTAAAAATACTCCAGTTGTGCCGGGTTCAAAGGGTTTCCACTTTGGGTTTTCATTCAGTCTTTGTCAGACTGAGGCAGAGACAGGCGCTGCCTGAAAGAACTTGCAGATTAAAAATAGACAAATCACCCGAGACAGGGAAATATTTAACCCCATCTTAAACACGAAGAACTGAAGCAGACATGAGCAAGCAATTCCCAGTATTTCTCTGGGAATGCGTGACAAATCCCCTGCTGAAAGCTACCACTGACGAATTTCTAGTTTATTTCCTTATGACGAAGGAATTTTTTTTCTGATTAAAGTCTCAATTGATATGGGTCTGTTATATACTTCATTAGATAGCTAAAGTAAGTCCTGATTCTCATTATATTTTTAAGCTAAAGCAAATCGCTATCTTTGTTTATCTAAGCATATGACTAATGACATTTCTATTACACTGATGTTCACAATTTCCCTTCGTTTCATGATCGTTTCTAGCCAGGGAAGTGCCCAAAGTCTTTGGAAATAGTCAAAGATATTTTATCACAGGAGTCTTTGATGTTCTTTGTGCTTTTAACAATGTGTTACTCCAGAAATGCGTCCTGAACCTGACTCCGAAGATAATGTGATATTGAGCATTTTAAAAGATTCAGAAGCACAAAAATACACACTAGTTCTAATAACAGATTTTTTTTCTGGTCTTAAAAGAAAAATGCTAAATTAACAGCCAAAACATCCATCTCCTCCCCTCCTTGTCTAATGAACACAGTCCTCCTCCCTTTCAGCATCTGAACCCTCTAAATTCCCAATTCTACAGCTTCAAATCACAGTAATAATTCAATTTCCCAAGTCCCCACCAGCAGCAGACACTTCAGGACATCACATACGTGCAGAGCACACGACCACCCAGCTACAGCCTACGAATCGTTTCACAGAAAGGTCGCAAATACACAGAAAATATTACTAAAATGAGTATCATTAACTTGACAAACACTTGTTTCTCCCATTGCCAACAAAAATACGGCAGTGGTGTTGCCCAGGCATCTCTGAGAACCTGAACTCAGAATGAAGCTACCAAGTGCCAATGGCTAATGGCAAAGCAGAAGGTCCAGGAGCAGTCTACAGAGCTACAAAACCCACCTGCACCCCAGCCACCTGCGTGTCTTAAAAATAAGGACTGAAAATCTTCAGTGTTACAGAAACACAAGTCCTTTCAGCTTCTTCAGATGTTTTCCTTCTCGTGCCCCATCAAAACTCAGATAGTAAGGAACAACAGAGAAATAGCTGATGCAATTTTGTGTCCGATGACTAAGAAGAGGCCCAAACATATTTTATACAATCATAAAACTGCCAAGATTGGAAGGGACTTTTAAGATCATCAAGCCCAACCATCAATGTTAACACTGACAAAACCACCACAAACCCACGTCCCTCAGCACCACATCTGCCTGTCTTTTAAATACCTCCAGGGATGGAGATTCCGCCACTTCTCTGGGCAGCCTGTTCCAATGTTTGATAACCCTTTTGGTGAAGAAAGTTTTCCTAATATCCATCCTAAATAAACCTCCCCTGGCACAACTCGAAGCCATTCCCTCTTGTCCTATCACTTACTTGGGAGGGGAGACCAACCCCCACCTCCTGAAAAGAGGTTGTAGAGACTTGATTTCTAGTGACTCGACTATGTTCTAATAAATTGTAACAACTCCCGTGTTAGTAAATGATATTCTCACTTACTCATTTGTGTAGCTGTGGAAGCTTCCAAAGACAAACTTTAGACACCACTGTACAGTGAGTGTATTTTTCAAGCCTTGAAGCTGAGCAGGGACTGACTGTGATGCCCATCCATCGTCAGATGGGTTTCACTCTCACAGTAATATTCATTACAGATATACATTTAAGGGAGGAACGATATGCTATTAAAATCTTGCATGAAATCAAAATCCTTCAAAAGTAAATGGATTATTTTTTTTTCTAATAAATAGTCTACTGTCTGAAATATTTGGAAACACCAAGAGGACTTTTCAAACAGGATGCATATGTTGACAAGCTGGAACATAATTTACTTTATTTCCAGTATTTCTGGTCACTCGCTAATAAAAGAACATGTAAGTCTTGGCATTCTCAGGACATGCCAAATTGCAATGTCTTGGTGGGATTTTCTCAGGCTAAAAATTAAAATCTTATTTTAGCAACAGCTCATATCAATTACATTCGAATTGCAGTTCTCAGTGGCAAAACAGGACAAAACCACAACTATGTGGGAATTTCAGAAAAAAAAAACCATCACCAAACACGATAAGGGAACTATGTGAGTTATTTCTTCTTAACCTATCACGGGAAAGGACTATAATTTTTTTTAGCACAACCCTGCTCTCTCTGTTGAGGAGTTACTAAAAGGCATCCATATATGTATCTTCATTTTATACAATTAAAAACAATGCCCCATACCATCAACACAGCCACAAAAGAAAGGTTCAAACTGGAAACTAAATGTAAATGAGGAAGCGGGTAATTAAACAGGCCCCAAAGAAGAAAAGCCTTCTGCAGAATGTTCAGAGAGAGTCAGCAAAAAGTTACAGCATAAAAATCCCTAATTTCACTAGATATTGCTGAAATGAAAAGGTCACCTTGAAAAGACACAGAACAACACAGTTTCTTTCCCACAATTTCTGTGAAGCAAACCAACTGGCCACCAGTTCAGAAGGTGCCCTCATGGCATCACCACCCACTGGTTTCCTATCTGTGGTTACAGCTGATTCCCCCTTTTGGGTCAAACTCCTTATTAAAATACACAAGGTGTACTCTCTCCTAGAAGCAATTAAAAAAAATTTAAATATCAGGCTAGTTTGGGGCAGTTCCAAACTTCTGTCGAAATCCACAAATAAAAGCATCCTCGGGGGGGCTTTAAAAATTATTTTAACATGATGAATTAACTTTACTTTTAAATCAATCCTACACACAAAAAAAATCAGTGCTGGAAGATTAACATACACATACTGTGGTCATAATGGAGTAATTCGATGTATTATATATAGAGAGAGTAAATATTCTATATAACATTCTGTATAGTAATTCTATATGCTACACACTATGTACAAGCAAAACCTTGATTCGCCTTTGTCAGTTTTATTTTTTTGGGGTGGAAATAACCACGTGATCAAAAACCAACCCAGGAGAAAATGCAGAATGAAAACTTCATGAATTTCTCATGATACCGCCTGCGTGACCAAAGTCCAACCATCACAGGAGTGAGTGAGTGAAAACCTCCATCCACGAGACTGCAGCACCTAAAAAATCCTAACACAAAGATTCCTTACGGAGAAGACCATTAAACGAGCCAAGACCAAGCAGCCATCCATCTGTTTGGTATTTGTACTGCAGCCATCTCACCCCTCCACCTGCACGTGCCCTGGACAGTGACTGTCCTCTGTACTTATCTGTATTAAACTTTATGTGCAATTAGACTTTGTCTTCGTTTCAGCTCCTTCAAAAATAATTCAGATATTTCTGTCCTCCATCCTGGAGACGCCAATATCCAAAGCCCTTATGAACCCAGCATGAAAGCCTACAAGTTTAGTCCGTGTCCATTAGAGCAACATCCCCTCTCTATCAGGGGTGGGAGGGAGTGTCAGTCCTGAAAAAAAACGTCCCCCCAAATCAAGCTCTTCATCAATTCTCTTTTCACATCCCAATAGATATATTTGGTACAATTTAAAATTAAACACCTCTTTACTCTTCATTTTTTTACGCAACAGATTTATTTTCATTCGGGAGCTTCCCATGAAGAGAGATTTGTTTGTTTTCTCTTTTTACCGTAGAATTTCAGAATTCTGGATTCTGTCACGGCTGCAGCGTGGAAGCAAAATTTCTATCTCCTTTTAAGTACTGAGGAGTTACAGGTTCTCAAAGGACCAGTTTCAGGCAAAGTGCTTGCAGTGATATCACCCTCTCCGAAGGCCCGCGAATTTCCATTTCAATGGCATCACAATTTAATTCTTCATCTGGGGTGTCTCTTGGAACAACTGTAGCATCACTGCTGTTTATACATGGACTAACATGCTTTGAGCTGTATTTTTTTTTTTTTCCCTGTAGAAGCAGCAATAAATTTCAAGTCATGAGCAAGCTGGTGTTACTCTGGGGAAACAAAAAAATTGTACTACCAGGAATCCCACTGAGGAGTTTTCTTCTTGTTGCAGCCTCTCACATGAAATGATTTGCAGTCACTCCCCGGTGAGTCCAATTCTCTACAGCAGAAGTGAGAGAGGGTGTAGGAGGCTGAAGACTGTGTAAATAGAGCTGCTTTTCAAAGTATCCTGTTTAAAGTGAGAACTACACTACGCTTTATGGTTGCATAAGTTAAAAATTAAGATTTGGCTCTGCTCTCTCTATTGTTCTCCGGGATCTAAAGGCAAAAATACTCTTCTGAAACCTGCCTGTAGCAGGGAAGGGAGAGCCACGCTTCAGCAAAACCGTTCTATCAAATGGAAAGGTCAGTGGAGAAAGGTGTCGCAAAGCAAGAGACATGACATCAACCTTGAGAGAGTAAGTTGCTCTTCCTCCCAAAATCACCTGGAGGGAAATTAGGGATGTCCCTTCTCCCAAGAGAAAAAACGTCACTAGTCACTCACTGAAGGACACGGACGGCGGAGTGTGTCCATGCAACACATGGATCATTGTGCAGTGACAGGACGAGGGGTAATGGTTTTAAACTGAAAGAGGGTACATTTAGATTAGATATTAGGATGACATTCTTTACTCTGAGGGTGTTGAGACACTGGCACAGGTTGCCCAGAGAAACTGTGGCTGCCCCATCCCTGGAGGTGTTCAAGGCCAGGCTGGACGGGGCTTGGAGCAACCTGGTCTGGTGGGAAGTGTCCTGCCCACAGCAGGAGGGTTGGAGCTTGACGATCTTTAAGGTCCCTTCCAACTCTAACCATTCTATGATTCTGTGATTTCTAAACTGGGCCTGTGTTTGGATCTCATGTATGAACTGTGGAGATCTGCAAGGCCTCCAAGAGTGACTCCCCACAAGACTTTTCTACCAGCTTTATTTCTTCAGGGCTAAACCTAGAGAACCACATTCCTTTCACAAGAAACACCCATTTATCAACTGAAAGTTCTTCACACATACATCCTCCAATGGATCCAAATCTACTCTGTAGCTGCTCACATGGTCATCAGTGCTAATCCACCCTTGAGAAGGAGGGTGGCAATAGAAATGGTGTCTCCTCGCAATAAAAACTATCACATCATGAAAACACAGTAGTTCTTTTCCAAACATATGCTACGACTGTATTACAAATCGAAAGAAAAATCAGCAACTCCCTCCTCGAGCAGCAATTTGGGGGGATGATACACTCCCTAATGGTTCAGAGTAACAAATACTATAAATAATTATCATCTGTTCTGCAGAAAAAAAGCTAGAAAGTTTAGAAAGTTCAGCAAGTTTTCTGCAGAAAGTTCCCACATGATCTACTGCCAACTGAAATCATAATTAATTAATTCCTCAAAAAGTTCTTGACCATCTTTGAAAGCTTTAACCAACAATGGGATCAATTTGACCTCCTGGGCTTGTGAAAGACACAAGATACTGGTGCCACTTAAGACTGGAAAAGTTAATGCCTAAATTTGGGAAGAAATTTTCCTTTCCCCTCCCTCTCTTCAGTTTGTAATAAACTGGACAAAGCAATCTGGGTACAGTGGTTTTTTACGGTCATCCAATGGCAAACCGCAAATTCCCCAGTGCACTTTGGAGGAAAGCAGCCAAAAGCAAGCTTCAGCATCCTTTAATCAAAAGTAACATCCTAACGATCTGGCTCTTGGCTAGAACGTGCGCTTGGGACACGGAGGGATCTATCCATAGCCCTCGAGAGCCAGCAGAGATTTATCCTACCTTGGGTTTATCTTCACAGCCAGCAGCTGTTCTGAAAGCTCTGAATACCACACGTAACGACACCCCCGAGAGAATAAGACAATTCAATAAGAACAAGGTCTTGGTAACATCATCTACGTACGAGATCTGCTCTCCATTCCCACCCACCGCCTTCCTGTAGAATAAAGCATAACTTTTGTCTTGGATTCAAGATCCCTAAAAGATTGTTTTGAGGTTTGTGAGACAATTACAACCAGCAGTTTTGCTGTTTAAAATAAAAATAATTCCTCTGTTCAACTAAGATTTTTCTGGAGACCTGCTCTAGACAGTGCAGAGAACAGGAACCACAGACCATTATCATCATCTGTTTTAAAGGCTGAGGGACTTGGGTCTTTTTAGTCTGGAGAAGACTGAGGGGGGATCTGACCAACACCTATAAATACTTAAAGGGTGGGTGTCAGGAGAATGGGGCCAGTCTTTTTTCAGTGGACAGGATGACAGGACAAGAGGAAATGGGCACAAATTTCAGCATAAGAAGTTCCATCTAAACATGAGGAGGAACTTCTTTCCTTGAAGGGTGGCAGAGCCCTGGAACAGGCTGCCCAGAGAGGTGGTGGAGTCTCCGTCTCTGGAGACATTCCAAACCCTCCCAGACACATTCCTGCGCAACCTGCTCTGGGTGGACCTGCTCCAGCAGGGGGTTTGGACTAGATGATCACCATTCTGTGATTCTGTGAAACAGAGAAGATATTTATACAAACTTACCTCCTGTAACAAACCTATGGCACCTGCATTTATACAGGCACGTTTTACAACTACATTGAACATAAAGGCTTCCAAACAGGAACTTGTAATAGGCTTCCTACGACCAAACACGTGAGGGATGTTTGTCACAACCCATAGCCCACCACTGTCCACACATCCACCTCTCCAGTGAGGGTCAGGCACCCAACAGGCTCCCCAGTTCTCTACAGAGTAATATGCTACCACCACCTTCTGCTCCAGCTGGAGCCATCAGTCTTGAGCAGGAGAATTTTAACGCAGAACTTGAATTTTGACAGCCAGGAAACCAGAGTTCAACTGAAAAACAGACACCAGTAGCACTGACAAGAAAACATGGAGCTGCAGAGAAACAGCAACAGATGAGTCCATGACCAATGAAGCTCTTCTGTCTCCTCCTGGTGCTGGTCAGAGGTTTTTTCCCCACCTCACAGAGCTCTCTCTTACATTATTCCTTCCCACTACTGTGTCCCGTTATTCTTCCAGTGCCAGACTGCTTAGAGATCTTCCTACATTTAGGGTTGGAAGATGCCTGATGGTTATCCCTTTTTTTTAGGGATAGAGTATGCACAGATCTGTCTCCTTAAGAAAAACAGCCAGTCTCCAGATTGGCACAGAATTATACCCACAGCTTCCCACACACTAAATACTCAACTGGATCAAGTGAGACCGACTGAAAAACCCAGCTGGGCAAGGTATTTATAATCCAGGACTCGTTCACTAGCTGAACACTTAATTTAAAAACTGTTTCCAAACCTACACATTGGTAGTGACTCCTATGGTCAGTAAATGCTCTCATTTCACACAAGTGATCAGTTTTAGCAAGCTGCAATAAAAAGTGAAAAATCATAATGAGTTCAGAAGCCCCACGAAACAAAGCATTACCAGGAATCGCTCCTCTTTTTCAAGCCAGCGCTGATCTTCTTCCATCTCCTGCTGCTGTCGTATCAACCTCTCCTCCATGAGATGTGTGGGTAGAACCTGGCTCATTCCTCGGATGTCCAAAGTGCCCGAATCCTACACAACAGAGTAGGTTTATAGAGCCTCACAACTTAAAATTTATATAAACAGCTGAAAAAACTTACAAATTATGAAAGAATAGATTTTTTAAAATCCCAAATGCACAGCAGCAGTCAAGCAGAGTTCCTCCAACTCCTTATAAACTGAAGCAGACCGTAAGAAGAAACTCTTTCCAAGTACAAACATTTTATCTGCCTTGCTCCTAATCACTGGAACCAGAAAGATTTGAAAAATTCTGTTCTGTTTTTCAGTAACGTTGTCACATCATATATTGCACTTCATTTAAGCTGGACAACAAAGACAGATTTATCAATTTTGTTTTCTTGGTCTTGAGCAATAATCTAACTGCCCAGTTGTTAAAAGCTGCAAGATACATTTTTTACTCCAAACAAACACGCTTTCCAGTTTTAGCTGACACTTGCAAAGCGTGTCACTAAACCATTTTTGATGATTTTTGATTTTTAAGGATTTTTAAGTTTTTATGCATGCCTTTAGCTTACTATACTGAATACACCATATCCCAGTGCTGCCTGGAAATCATTAGCAAGCGGTGTATATATTTGCATTCTGAAAGAAGCCAAGGGGAGCTTGGTAACAAACTTCACCGAGATTATTTTTAGGTAACCAACTTTCCCAAGCTTTCGTGTAACATTTTTACAAACATTTGCAAATCATTCATACGCTTCCACCAACACTTTATTCAAGCAGAATATTGTTAAACTAAGTTGTTTCTCCAGTCAATAACCTACAGGGACGTTGAAGTGCTTGGGACTACAAACCGCAACTATATCCAGTGTGAACAACAACAGCATGGCAGCAAGTTGCAAGGGCAGAATATCTGGGCAAATTAAAGATAAGCAGAGGAAATTGAAGACATAGACACCCATCTGCTCACTGATACGTGAGGGGTAAGCCTCAGTTACCACTTCAATGGATATCAGAGGCAAAGGGAATGATTAGTTAAGAGGAAACTAATTTAAGATAATGTTTCAGTAAAGCCTTGTTTTAATAAATGCAAAATATTTGCTATCACTCAGTTCAGATAATAAAACAGTAATAACTTCATCAAGAATTTGTGTAAAGAGTACACGTTACGCCCAGCCACACAGGAGGATTTGTTTCATAAAGAAGAGAATTCAGTCATGACTCCCATCCTACTGCAGTAAGGGAATTTTAAAAATACCAGAGAAACACTCAGTTCTCCTACAGTAATCTCCAGATGTACCTAAATACTATTAAAAAAAGCGTATTTACTGTACAGAGCACAACAACAGATGTGTCAGTTCATGATACCTCCATGTTTGGTTGCCACACTGATATTTCCTGAGGCCGGTGGTTCCAGGAATCTGCTTGATCCAAGAGAGAAGCCTGCCCAGGATAAATGCTGCCTGCCATGGCTGGTATCCCATGAGAACCAGTGTAGCCAGACACCTTTAGGATTTTAAAAAAAAAAAGTTATATGTCACAAAACCTCTTTTTTAAGTCTTTGAGGATGCCTATCATAACATAACTATTTGAGGATAACTATAACTAGATAGAAATATAACTTTTGAGGATAACCATCACTACTTGAGGATGCTTATCCAACCAGAAGCACTAGAAATTATGTCTTAACCTTTGCAGTCAAGAAGATCAAAGTCCTCTGATGAACAAAAATAAATCTACTGATACATTTGTAAGAGCTACAAACACAGAGCTCAAATTCATGTTAAAGGGAGCCTGCATACATCACCCCAGAGAGCCGTGTAAAAACGTGCCCCCTGGGGTATGTTACAAGCTTAAGTCCTGAGTGACAGCACGTAATCAGCGTGCTAAGCTGTGCAGCCTGAGAATGGCTCCCCAGGAAAATCAAAGGAGTTTTAATGAGTATGAGGTACTCATTAAAACGATGAAAACCTCCCCCTCTCCATGGGAAAGAAACCATAATCTCGCCCGAGACTGCTGTATGTGGCTGCAGTTTGAACAAACCCAAGAATGCTTCAAGCACTCTCATGACAAACTTTTGTTCTAAAATTTCTTCAGAGTTTTAGGAAGAAAAGCAAAACCTGTGAGTACAGGATGCAGTAGATCTGAAGGTGGCTTTCAGGCAACAGAAAATATAAAAATTGCAGAGAATCATCGGGGAAGCCAGTATCAACAAGCTCAAGGAAAGTCCACCAGTTAATGCCATTTTATAAGGCAGGTAATTTTATAGCTTAACACAAATGTTAACACGAACACCACATTCCTTCAATAAAAATGAAAACAGCTGATGTGTTTCATTGTTATTTCAGGAACCTGAGCACCGTATCAGATATGGAAGCATCTGCCATCTGCAGTAAACCCACCAGGCTCCGTCCGGGGTTTGTTCTGATGTAAACCAAAAAGCATTTAACAGAACTCAATGAAACCAAACCGTGTAAGAAGTGACTCGATCCCACCAGCTGCAACCGAGTTATAAATCCTATGTTTGAAGAAAAATAAATGCACACAGAGTGTTAAATGTAATACCTGGTAATGATTTGGCTGTACCATATGCTGGGGACTTGGGTAAAAGCCTTCACTGGATCTGGGACTGGGGTAACCGGGCCTGCTGGGCTGTAAATGGAAAGGAATTTTTAGAGACTTTAGAAACAGAAAGCTAAAACCAGAAAATTACTCTTTGGTGAGACAAACATTTACAGGTGGTGCACCACAAAAGCAAGCTCAAGCTCAAGCTCAAGCCCCACTGCATCCAAAATAAATATTCTAAAATGTATTCTAAAATGACTTACATTTTTTTAAACAACTAAAATGAAGCTTTCCTCCATTTTTCCCTAGAAACGGAAGCAGCTGAATTGTTTGCAAGGTACATCAATGAATAATGCTTGCTCTGTGAATTCTTTGTGCATATTTAATTGCTTGCACTAAATGACCTGCTCTGTGCTGTTTAACTCTAGAGAGGACATCAGCTGAGAACATAGTTCATAAATCAAGTTTCCAGGTGCAAATATGGCATCATTTCTAAGTTCACAATCTGCAGTACATAAAGTTTTGCCATTAATTTGTTGCTTTTGTGACCGTTCCCAAAAGTAAATTCTTTTGCTTCAGTCAGAACACAAATCAAACCACTTTGTTTAGCGTGAGTATTTCCATGTGTCTTTCTGGGGACTAAAGTTAGTTCTGATAATTAACTTCTGTGTAGCTAATTGCCTCAACAAGGAAGGTGCTTTTGATCATATTCTGAATACTGTCAGTTCATCACCCACGCTTTGCTTTGCAACCCATTCCCAGCCAAGAAAAAACAAAAGAGAACCAGCTCCTGTTCGAAAGGAGAGCTAAAGAACAGCTCTCAAGGGTTTTTAATGTGACCTTCTCACTTTATCCCTTCAGGAGAGGGCAATACTTTACATGTAAACAAACAAGATGTTTAATCACAGGAACACATGAGAAAAGTCACCAGAAATTAAACTGCATGAAAAGGAGCCTGATTTTCTGTCCCCGTTGAGCAGATTGTCCTTTTGCCAGACTAGATACAGACATTTCACACTAGTAAAAGCAGCAAAGTTGGAAAATGTTGCTGAGGTCAACATGCTTTTTTCTCCCAAGTAGAAGCATTCTGTTACTTTCTTTGCTACTAAGCTCCAAAGGTATATTTGGGTTCTTTGGCTTTTTTTTTTTTTTTTAATGAGGAACACTGCTGCTGGGTGTTCCAGCAGCAGAAAAATCAACCCAAGAGGGAAAAAAACACCCCAAACCTCATCGTTCTGCAAATGTGCTCCTTCAGACCTTCTGGCAGTTAAAGGCGACCACCACATTACTTTGAGATTGCAGATTTTTAGCATCACTTTACAAAAAATGTCATTCCCATTGTGTACTAGGCTATTTTCTGCCTTTGGTTTCTAACTGGAATCACAGTGAGATACAAGTGATTTCATAGTACAGGTAGTGATATCCGTGATTTACTTAACAAATGTGCAAGAGTTTAAGGCTTTAAAGAAAATGGATTTTAAGACCCATAAAGACCTGAAACTTTTACAATTAATTGTTGGTGGAAAAAAAAAACAGTTATCACCATTAGAAAATTCAATAATGAGAGATACTTAAAATCTCCTGCCTATGAAATTCAGCTTGTTCAAATGTCATTAGTACACACGTGCATGTTCTACACAAAGATACTGTATAAAGAACCTAACCAGCAACTGCATCACATACACAGTGAGGACGTACTGATATGCAGTGGTAGAATTAATTTCCATCTCAATGCATCTGTTCTCCAGTGTTTCAGTTTACACGCCGCACCCAAAGCTCCAATGACAATCACCTCACAGTGGAGCTCCTGTATTACAGCAGTAAAAGGTACTTATTCTATTTGGATTAGCCCCAAAGCTTCAAGACTAAACAAACTCTTCAAACAAGACTGTAGGAATTCAGTAGCATGTTGGTCCAATTTATGCACTTTATCTGCTTCTGTAATTCGGAACATCGTGCGTTTATACACATACACCAAATGGTGCTGCTGGTTAATCTCAGATGACTTAGCAGGTTGAGGGATCATTTGCTGGTTTTAGCTCTGAAAAGAAAGCAGCAATTCCACTGCCAGTATTTCTTGGTTGCCATAAAGCTACTGAAAGGCAGAACCAAGCTCAGAAATGGAATCATAGAATGGTTCGAGTTGGAAGGGACCTTAAAAACCATTGAGTTCCAACCCCCTGCCATGGGCAGGGACACCTCCCACTAGAGCATGTTGCTCAAAGCCCCATCCAGCCTTGCCACAAACCCCTCCAGGGATGGGGCATCCACAGCTTCTCTGGGCAACCTGGGCCAGTGTCTCACCACCCTCACAGGAAAGAATTTCTTCCTAATATCTAATCTAAATCTCCCCTCTTTCAATTTAAAACTGTTCCCCCTCATCCTATCACTTCACTCCTTGATAAAAGAGTCCCTGCACATCTCTCCTGTAGCCTCCTTCAGATACCAGAGGGCTGCTATAAGGTCTCCCTGGAGCCTTCCCTTCTCCAGGCTGAACAACCCCAACTCTCTCAGCCTGTCCTCCCAGCAGAGGGGCTCCAGCCCTCCAAAGATCTTTGTGGCCTCCTCTGGACCCGCTCCAATAGGTCCATGTCCTTCCTGTGTTGAGGACTCCAAAGCAGGACAGAGTACTCCAGGTGGAGTCTCATGAGAGCAGAGATCCCACCTGGAGTACTGCGTCCAGCTTTGGGGTCCCCAACACAGGAAGAACACATATCAGGCAACAACCTGGGGATGGGAAAACAAAACAAAATAAAAGCAAGTTGCCCACCCAAGCAATACTGAAATTATGATGAGCAGCAGAGCTTGAGCGGAGAGCTGCAGGAACTCATCACAAACTGATCAGAACGCAGGTAACATTCCATGTTATAGAGGTGATTGCACAAAATTACATTCTTCAAAATACAGGCTCCATCCTTTAAAGGACAGCAAAATAGCTGTGAGGAGAAGCAGACAAATTCCTGAGAGAAGAGAGCGCTCAGCAACCGGTGAGGGTAGGCTGTCACAGCTGCCAAACACCTCAGTGACATCAAAACAGCACAGACATGGAATGAAACAAAACCAAGTGTAAACTATAACACTTGGGAGCAAACCGCTAATTTTCTGTCCAGAATAACAAAAATGCAATTAGTTGATTTCTATCCTCTCCTTGGTGTGTTATAAATAAACTTAACATTGCCCCGAGAGCTCACCAGCTGAAGTTTCACAGGAGTGATACAAGAAAGAAGAATAAAGAAAAGACCAGAAAATTATTTTCTGGCAACTCTATTAGCCTTTTACAAGTTAAACACCCAAGAAACAGAATATCGTCGGTGCAACATTCTACCATGGACCAGTTCTAGTAACAGTTCAAGTAGAGCCAGGTCACTTCAGGCAAGCATTAGCAGATGATGAGAAAATTGGCCAGAATGCCGTTGTTTGAATGAGCCCATCAAAAGGGGCTTTGAAGAAATAAATGGAATAAAAAGGGGTTTTTTTTCAGTTTGTTCTTTAAACACACATAATTTGCAAGTCTTAGCTACCTTGGGAGGAGCTTCATCCGATCCTCCTGAGTCCCAGGATACCGTGACTTGTCGCCTCGATTCCATTCTCATTCGTTCTTCTTGCTGCAGCTTCTCTTCCTCCAGTATCGTACTATGAAAAACAGATTATATTTAAGTAAAACTCCAGTTCAATGTCTGACACACCTCTCCCCAGAGCTCCCACACTTTTCAGACTAATGAATACTACTCGACAAAGTCAACGAGAACTGAAGCACAGATTTCTTTTACTTATATTTGTTAGGTTTCTGAAAACCAGTATCAGGAAGAAATAATTCTGTAGGATTACCGATGTTCTTTTAGTATCAGAAGCAGCACCGAGTTTTTAAAAAGCTGTGGTTGATCTTGTACAAATATTTTTTGCATGTTAAAAAGCTCTTTCAATGTGCAATCACACAAAGAAATCCTCGAAGGCAATCAATCAAGCACTTACTTGCATGAAGACTTATTTTTCACAAGAAAATACTCCACTGAGCTGCTGCAAAGGTTCAAAATGTTCTTTACTGAAACTCAACAGAGCTTCAGATCCCTGGGAATTTTTTCTTTTTTAAAACAAAGCAGTCAAAAAGCATTTTAAATACTATGTCTTCAGCTCTTACATTTTAGCCTGACCAGGAACACGTTCAGCAAACCAATTTAGCAAAACAGAAGTATCTGACAGTATTTGCTCCTCTTCTCAAGGTTCAGGTCAAAAGGCAACGTTTTCAACAAAGTACAAGACAGTAGTAAAACTAGTTTGCTACTTACCACTGTTCTGACTATTAAAAAGACTGTTTGAAGTTCAATGTGATACTGCTGCCCCCACAGCAGCCTCCTCCCAGCTCTGCTATGTGGATTATTAATGTTGGATATTTGCCATTTGAAAAAAATACTCAGAATGAAGCTTTGAAATAGGGAGCTGCAAACTCGCTGGAGCCGGGAGTAGGAGAAATGATTTACAGATCGTCTATTTCCAGCGTGAAGATAATCCTGTAAAGGAGCTACTCCAACTTCTTTATCACTCAGGAGTTTCCAGAAACAAAGCTAGGTTCTGAGTTCATAATCTCCTCTTCAGTCTGCTAAATAACCACCCAGAATTACTCATACAGGGGATGAGATCAACTACAGCAATCTATTCTAATCTTGGAACTTCGCTGCTCATTTCAAGAATAAATTCCTGCTTGGTTGGAGACGAGAACTTTGCTTTTCCTTACTCAGTCAAATAAAAAAATAAATAAGCAATGCCGCTTCTAAAAAGCAGAGAAGTCATCTCGTCTCACTGCAGCCAAAGCAAGTTTGTAAGTATTGCTGCAATTTCAATCCATCATTGCTGAAGGAACAGAAGAATGTGGAACAAAAACAAAATCAGACAAGTCATTTGGGAAAGTCATCCTGATACAAGTACCACGGAAACAGCGCCACAGCCCAAGCGAGGGAACTAAAAAGAGAAAAATCTTTTTATTTTACTTTTCTCTTCTTTCAGAATAAGGAAAATGAAATGTTTCCTACTTGGACCCATGAAGAACTAGCAAAGACCCCACTGCTTTAAAGCTGGGTCCCACTTCAGAGACTGGGCAAGCATTTTTATGTAGCACCAGAAACGAGTCAACATGCATCGGTGGCCGTGAATCATGATTCCGATCTTTCAAGAAATACCTCAAGGTTTTTTAAAAAAACACAACAAAACAACACACACACAAAAAAATCCACCCAGATATCGCATGAATAAAATAGAGATTTTAAACAAAGCTGTTGATACAGCAGTTGCCCTGATCCGAGCGGAAGAGCGGAACAGGGGTGGGCTAAAAGCAGCTGATTAAATTTAGAGATGGCTTATTGAAAATTTGGGGTCACGGGTATAATTAGGCACAGCAGAGTCACAGAATCATAGAAAAACAGAATGTTTTTCCGCGAAAAGGAACGAAACACCAATCTCTACCTGCCTTGCTATCACACCCCTTTTATCTGCGGTCTCCCGGTATTTAATACAATACCATTAACTTAATTGTTATCACTGGAAATGACAAACTTCTACTGAAATGACTTGTTTTGCGTATCGCAGGCTCAGCTTTTTTGCTACAACTCTAATTCAGCCCACCCTGCTCTCTCGTCGCCTGTGTCATCAGAAGGTCCCTTCCCCAGCAACCAGCCGGGTCCGGGGCTGATCAGCTCCGGCAGAACTTGCACTGGGATGCCCCCGAATACCACTGGCAAGAATGTAAAATAGAAATGTCTCAGAGAAGCATTGCTTGAAAAAAAAATAACCGCCAAGAATATAAATGACTCACAGAAACGTCTTTGTTTTTACAAAGGGGAGACCAATCCGTAGACGGAATAAAATCGTGCCAAGAGATATTTTTGACCTTTTCTCAGCGCAGCTGCTGAAGTACTCTGAGCAGTTTATTAGAATTCACAGAAGGTCAGGAAAGTCAGATCTAGGCATATTTTCCCAAACTGCACATATTTTTAGCAGCAAAGACGAGAGAACAGAGAAATATTTCTATTCATACAATTTCCCAAGCAAATCTTAAGGTGGTACAGAGAAACTTAACTCCTCTTCTTGGCGAGCTTAGATCTGATGAAAAATCTCAGCTCTTAAAAGTTCACAAAACTGATAAACTTATTTCTTTCACAAAGAACTTTTTACTGAAATTGAAAAGGAAACATTTACTGGGAACTTCAGTGTAGGATTATGTGAAATATGAAACTGCATCCTTCCATTTCCAAAGGCAGAGCAATACCAGTGTGTGCCGCAATGGTGGGCATCAAGAGGATGGGGCCAGTCTTTTTTCAGTGGTGTCCAGGGACAGGACAAGAGGAAATGGGCACAAATTTCAACATAATAAGTTCCATCTAAACACGAGGAGGAACTTCTTCACTTTGAGGGTGGCAGAGCCCTGGAACAGGCTGCCCAGAGAGGTGGTGGAGTCTCCTTCTCTGGAGACATTCCAAACCTGCCTGGACATGTTCCTGTGCCATCTGCTCTGTGTGGACCAGCTTTGGCAGGGGGGTGGGACTAGATGATCTCCAGAGGTGCCTTCCAACCCCATATCATTCTGTGATTGTGTAATGGTGGTGCGGGAACCAACAGCAAGTGCTGACCCTCAACAAGCAGCTCCTTTATTTCTCTCTCTGGGCTCTGGCCATCAGAAATGCAAAGCTGGATGCAGATGAGCAGCTTTCCCTTACTGCCCTAATTTAAAAGCACTTTCACATGGGGATTATTCCTAATGGTCACTGTCAAAGGGCAAAAAGGCTCACAAAGCATTTCGCATCCTCCATCGTGTATTTCAGGTAGGTGCTAAAATATTTTTGGCAGGATGCAATGAAAGGAGAGGATTTAAACTCCCTTCACTCCTGCCAGTTTTGTTTCTTTTATTTACAAGCAACACCAAGACCTACATCAAATGCAGTCACAAAAAGGCTCAAGTCCAGTTCTCATCAGTAACTATCTTACTGTTGTCAGAAAACCAGACTTTAAAGGCATGAATAAGTTTTTTTAAAATATTTTTTCCTTTTTTTTTTCCCATTCTTTTTAGAGCTGTATTTAATGGGTGACCCTGCAGCACTGGGATGCTAGCAGGGTCATCTGCTCCCTTTAACCCGTGCTTCTTCACCAGTGACCAACAGAGGGCTACACAGCTGGGACACAACTCCTCTTTATTTTGCTATTTTTAGTAGAGAGGAAACTTTAGCAATAGGTACTTTATATAAAATTCACCCAATGATGCAGTGAAAAACATCATGCAGCTACATTGATTTAGAAGCTCAAAATGAAAATCCAACCAAAGGGACATTAAGGACACCACGACTGGTGGAGCTGATTTAGTAAGCCTGGGAGCTGCTTTATTAGGAAGCCTGTGATTACCCTGGTGCTACCTGAGCTACACACACAACACAGCAAAGAATAAATTAAATTTAATAATACATGCCTGTAGGAGATAGTACAGTAAATGTACAGTTATAGGAAGTGGCTAGGAGTGATTCCGAAGAGAAATGCTGTAAAAGTGATATTGCATAATTTGGGTACATTAAATACTGTGCAAGGGGCCTCTTATTTACCATATAGTGCAAGACTAAAAATCTTTTCTACACAACATCAGCAAAGCAACACAGGCTTCCCGATTAAAATACCCCAGACTCCAATTCCAGCCCTGTCAGTGACAGAATTGCAGGAGCAGCAGGGTACCACCTCCATTCCCTGACTTATTCCTAATTTCACCACTCCTCAAAACTGAAAAGGGGACCTAGGATGCCAGGAGGAATTACATTTGGAAATGCACAATCCACTGATTTGCTTCTGTGTTTGCCTTGAAGATTAACTCACCCCTATCCACTCTGGACAGAACAAAAGCTAGAAAATATCAGGTCTTAATACCACCCTAATAACACTATATAAATTCTACAGAAATCAGCATCTTTGCATCGCACAAGCAGCTGCAAATAAAGTTTGTACAAAGCAGCTGTTTCTATGAAATGGGAAAAAATAACAGAGAACACACAAAATGCTTACGCTCCCATCAGTGCTATTTCAGAGGCAGAAAAGAAGGTTTTTTCCCAAAGCCAGGGACTTTTTCCCATTAAATGAAAGAGGAAGGCTGCAGCGCTGTCTCACTGGCTTCAAGCAGACAACTGCTCTGCTCTCAGCTTGAAAGGACTGCCCTGGAGAAGATCCAGAACGAGCAGCAGCAACACCACACAGAACAGGCCACCAGGGAAACGGCTTGGTTTTGCAAGTTCATGGGAATTTGAGGTTTGAAACACAATCTTTCCTTGCTGCCTGAGACTTCCTCATCATAGGAGAACTGGCAACCTTTCCAATGAGACTGTGAGCAAAGAATAAAGCCCTAAGGATGACTGTGCTGCTCAACTTCCAGGAGGTACAGATCACCAGGTTGGAGTGGCAGAAAACTCTCTGCTTTGGTACCAAGAGAGTAAAAACTGCATTTTAGGGCTTCTGTGGCCCCAGGGAACATTTTGTCCTCTAAACAATGCTCCAAATCTCCCAACATAGAATCACAGAACAGTTAGAGTTGGAAGGGACCTTAAAGATCATCCAGTTCCAACTCCCTGCCCTGGGCAGGGACACCTCCACTAGAGCAGGAGGATGACTGGAGGAACAAAAAACCACCCCCCTTAGTGCATTTTTCATCTAGAACCAGAGAATGTTTTTTGTTGAAGGACCTCCTTGAGTCCAATCTCCTGGTGAAGCTGAGCTCCAGGCATGGCAAGGTCAGGTTGCTCAGAGCCTTTTCCAGTGAAGGATTGAATGTCTCCCCGTGTGGAAATTCCAGAGTCTTTCTGGGTGACCTGTTTCAGAGCTTACCCATGCACACTGGGAAGCATTTTCAGTTGTAACTAAGGAGAACGTGCCTTGTTGCATGTGCTGAGTGCTGGCTCTCACCCTCTGGAGATGCATTTCTGTGGAGAACCAGGCTCTTGGGCGCTGGTCCCTCCTGTTTAACTGAAGGTACCATTCCACGTCTCTCACTAGTTTTCCCTCTCCCCCTTCAGACTTACACTGTTTGGAGTGTTGCTGCCGTCACACTCTCTCTGAGTACGGCCTACATTTATTTCACCCCCAACTTTTACTCTGGATTTACTCCTCCTCTTCCCTTGCTGGTGAGATATTCTCCCTGCCTGGGTTTACACACCATAGCCATCTTCCTAGTCATGGGTATTTTAGGGCTCCATCCTCCTCCATGCCAGCTGTAAGTTACCAGTATAATGTGATCGCAAGTTAAAAAGAATCCTATTCTTCCAGAGCCAAAAAAAAGAAAAAGCAAGTAAATTGCCAATTCCCACCTATTACCCAAATCACACAACTGTGTCGTGTCTTTTCCTTGCAATCCCTACCAAGATTCCTTCCTCTGCAGTTCACTCCATGCAGTCAATAGCTTAAGTTCTTCGTGAGAAGGGCTACATCTTCCTCTGGCTGTGTAAATTATCGGGAGCTCCCAGAGTAACAGATGGAATCATATGATATTTTTAAGAAATAGGAAAAAACTTAAAGGTAGCTAAATTATCCACAGAGCAACTCTGAAACAGCAGCATAATTAATATTAAATTTTTTCTTTTTTTAAAACCACCTATGAATTATTTCGTACCATGGAAAAGTGACAACGGTATTATGAAAATAAAAGATACCAAAAAGCACAACTATGAAACAAGACGCAAGATAAAACTGAAGAATTTGGCAATGAAGTACAACAAATGCAAGGGTGATTTACAGCCTACAATACCTAAATATTGTCTGAAGTTTATACTGAATTAGGAAAAACAAATCCTGAGCACTCAAAAAATCCCAAAGGTGGTCACAAATATCATAAGTGTCTACCCAACCTCTCTGGTGTTTGAAAATTAAGTATCACTCCCATTTTGTGGCTGGTGAAATGGAGATACGGAGGCTGGGATAAATTATTGCAGAATAACTAGGGTGTGAGTTTAGACCGGTCTCAACAATGAGTGCCCACATTTATTCCAAGACAAACAGAAGGCAGACGATATCCTGGTTTACAAAGGGCAAAGGAATTCCTAGTTAATGACGCTGTATTTAAGTGCAGGCTCTGCAATTGCACAGACACAGCTGCTATGGGGCAACCGGTGTGCTGTGTGTGTTATGAAAATAACTTTCAGCAGTGCTCACCTGATGGTTCATTTATTGAAGAAAGGATACATTTCTGCCCCCAAATTGTACACTGCATCTTTGAGAAGGTAATCACTCTTAAATTCTTTCTCCCTCCCCTCCCAAAGATTGCAGCACACATCGCTAAAACGATAAACGAATTGCTAGTAAAATCTGAAGTTTTTCTTGGGAAAGGTGATTCACATTCCCAGTTATCTGAATTTATTGCCCAGTGTAATTTTCTCTGACAGACTTCCAAGAGTACCAACAACCTGGCCTTCTGAAGATAAAACTTAATACAGTATGTCCTGCCCCTTCCACGGAAAGAAAAATACTGTAACAGAAGATAAGAGTGAAAAGAAATATTTCTGAACAAGGAAAAGGACCTTTGAGAAGCATAACCCTACCTGAGTTGTGCTTTAAGTTCAGTAAACCTGGGTCGTCTGCTAGGGTCGTACGCCCAGCACTTGGTCATAAGGCTGTAGAGGGTAGGAGGGCAGTTTGGAGGCATTGGGAGCCGCTCACCGTTCTCGATTCGCCCAATCACATCATTGTTCTTCACTCCCTGGAAGGGCTTTACCCCGTGCATGAGGATCTCCCACATACACACACCTGAGAAACAAACACACACAAAAAGGTTTTCCCAACGGCGAGTGAAGGAGACGCCCATTAAAAAAAGAAGCAAACCCTAATTTTGCGCAGCCAAACGAGGCGGTTTCTTCTGAAATGTGTAGCTGGGGAATGGGCTTTGACTTACCGGCTGGCAGCGGAGAGGAGGGATGTGCGGCAGGATTCCGCACGCAGGATCCACCTGAACTATTTATGAGGAAGCGTGACCCACAGCTGGCTCAGGGCAGCCCCCCCCCCCACCTCTCACTACCTTTTACCTGTCGTAAATCAGGAGGGGTTGCTCATATTCAAATCTACCTTTTTTTTTACCAGGTAGCATGAGTTGTGTTTGCTTTTCCCTTTGACTCGTTCCAACCGGCTTGTTTCGACAGGTCGAGCCTATTTTCACTTTGAGGGTGTTTTAACACTGGCATCGATCCAATTATTTTTTTTTTGTACTGAAACTATGTAATAGAACAGTTTCTGGTGAAACTGTGTTAAAAAGCCCAACGGGAAAAAATAGTCTGTCAGTTCAGGACTGGCCAAAATGTTCCACAGATTTCATTTTTCTAACTCTGACTGTAATGAAGTTTTCTTCCAACTACTACAAAGCTGCTAAAATTCACACATCCTTCACTTAAAAGCATTCAAATTTTATTTTGTAAAATTACTTGTCTGTCCTGCTCCTATTTCAAACCTTATCATCTCTGTTCCTTCATACAGCCTGTCTTCGCTCTGTCAGTCCAGACCAGCAGCCTGGACCAGACTGAGCACAGGTGATCAGATTCATATAAAAAATTGCAGAATTAGGAAAAAAGATTAAGGCTTCAGGATATTCCCATTTACCCATATTTTTACTCAGCTTCTGGCCACATTTTGTAAGTAGGAGCTATAATAGAGAAATTAAATGGGAGCCTAACATTAAATATCTGGAAGCAGGACATGATGTGGGCTGATCTACACACTATGCAAGGAAGCATCACCATAAAAGAAGTAAAAATACAAAACAGCAAATAACAATGGTGTAACAAAAAGAAATCAGAGGTAAAATCAATGGTAAAAAATTATCTCTGTTATGACTATGACCTAATTTCCTTGTACCTTCATTTCTGTCAGCTTCTTACTAATGGCAAAAAAGGCACTTTAAACTTTAGGTTTACTGAGTAGAAAAAGGAAAGAAAAATACAGAGATGGAAAATGTGCTGGAAGAAACCGGATTTTCGGTAAGTATGGTAAAACCAGTGCCAAATATCTGGAAATTATTCGTTTACTGTAGTTAAAATGAAACATTCAACTTCTCCAACAAGACCCTTAAGAAACCCCACCACTCAGTACTCACCAAACATCCACACATCACTCGCTGAGGTAAACCGTCGGAAGTTGATTGACTCTGGAGCCATCCATTTGATAGGCAATTTTCCTTTGGAAGCTACAGGGAAGGCAAGACAAAGCAGGATTTTATTCCTACCACTGAGCTCAAACACAGATTTTGTTCCTCTGTCTAGAGAGAAGAGCAGCACTTTTGCCCAAACACTCAGACTGACCCAGCTCCTTCAAGTTTTAAGTTAATTCTTATTTCAAGAAGCAACTGTTGTGGTTGAGAAGGTATGGGCATCAAATTTGAAATAGTCAAAAAATCTCAGCAAGGGAGTAGGTGTTTTTAAACAATTCATAAAAAAAGGGGAAGTTGTTTGGCCCTACATAAAACAGGAAAAAGAACCAACAAACCTCCAAATAACCCCCCCCAAGCCTCCCAATAAAGCCTCTAGCAACAAACCCCAAAAGCAGAACAAGAAATGATCATGTCAGAAGTATTCGTCCTCTCCTGTCAGCAATTAAAACAACAACATGCAGCTCAAGAGTGATATGCAACAAGTGAAATGAAACATAATGAAGTGTAAGGGGATAGATAAAAGATATTTTAAAAGATATGACTGAAACTAGAAATATATTGAAGATCAGATTTATGAATACATTGTTCCATAATATAAGATAGAAAATCCTATTGTTTGATACAATACAAGCAATCTCTATTCTCCTGCTGCATTTCCCATCTATCAGACTCTGCAGGACATCTCACAGCTGCTGCAGCCACTTAAGATCAGCATTCCACCCAAAATGGGAGAAAAAGTAGACTTTTTTGTACTGAACCTCCCTCATCCAGTGGCACCTGAAGTATGCAGCCCACAAAGACAGCACAAACTCTAAATTTCCCCCTGGGTAACCCGGAACTCATTGTAGGCTACCCATATCACGCCATGAATATGAATATTATCTCAAAAAAAATTCTCAAATGTGGATAATCTTCTAAAAACTGTGAAGAAAGCACTGTAAGTTTGTCCTAAAAAGTGGAACTTTACCTACACATTAATTTCTTACTTTTTGCAACTTAAATCAGACCTTGTGATTCTTTTTCTTAAGTACACCTGTAGGAATTTACTGCCATCTATTAAACAGCTTCCCTTCGTATACACGTACAACAGCTAGACCCAGAAAACCTGGTTAATTCCCCTTCACAAGGAACTTACTATTGTGGGAAGCAACTGTGTTCTAACTGGCCTGCGAGAAGGATCCAGAGCGTCGACTTACCTTTATAGTAAGTACTGTCTTCCATGTATCGGGATAAACCAAAGTCACCCAATTTCACACAGTCTGTGGCAGACACCAGCACGTTTCTAGCAGCAATATCCCTGCCAAGCAGAGGAAACGTTATTTCTAGTAATTAATAAAATGAAAGTGGTGAAATGTCATTTGGAAAAAAACTAACATTAAACCCCAGAAGTACCAAACACTTTTGAGAAGACCAAATTATTTGTCTAGTTACGGTTTGGGTGGGCATGGACAGGAAAAGATGACTATGTATTTGTATACTGATATTGAAAAGTTTGGAGAAATGCCACAGTGTGTTTGATCCTTGTGAGTAATAGCTGGCATCTGAAAATATAACCATCCATGTCAACATCAGAGAAAAAGTTCTATTCTTCATCTATTTAAATATCACAGGCTAAAAATGTTTAGCATTTAGAACTGATGGAAAGAAGAAAATTTGCCTCCTGACCCTGCAAAGGTAAGGAATTGGTTCGAGATCTCGGAATCCAAGAGGCTTCCTAATAAGGAGCTGGGTTTTTAGCGACGCCACAGTGATGATGAGAAGACTTGGACACTTTTCCCTTGCAGTTTCCCAGGCAAAAAAACCACCACCTGTTGATTCTGGATTTCAGCAGGTTGACTAAATATCAACAGATTTAGCTTCGAGCAGTGAATTAAGCTCAGCAAACCGAGTGGTGCTACCATCTCCCATTTCTGTACAGTAAAAGTAAGTTGTATTTTGAAACTTTATTGCTAGAGTTAAAATAAACAGCTACTTGGCCAAAATTCAAGTGTCTGTAACAATTGTAAGGGTCTGTTATTATGATTTTTTTAAATATACAGATATAAATATATATCTACAGCTTATACGTAGATATACATGCATTTGTATGTAAAATATATACAACACAAATACAGAATTTGGACGTATGTATTTAAATGCAAATAAAACGCCCAAGTTCAAAATGAAATGGTACATTTCATGTATGTAATGATAGTGGGAGTGTTGTGAACTCTTAACTCCATACAATAAGAGGTTAAATCCAGTCTCTTCTCCCTAGAAAGCTCATGTTCAAATCCAAAGCACACCTAGAAGGAAATTTAGGTTCACTTTCTGGTTAAGCAAGTTACTTGTATTTTATAAATATTTTGTTTCCCCTGTTGTTTACTTAAGAGACAGTGTCCCTTTATTTTGCTTTTCTGTATCTGGAAAATCACAGTTGACTCACGGCTTTAAAAAAAAAAAAAAAAGTAACCACAAGGCAACAATTGAGCTGAAATCTCTTCTGATTAAAATCCAGCACCACCCCCGAGTCAATGCTGGAGTGGGCCAGCAGGTGTCACTCTTGAAAAGGGTGTAATTTTGGTGACAGCAAAAGATGACGTACTAATATGGAGACTGACATAAAAGAGATACGTGGATTTTAGGAGTTTCAAAGTATTGCTGCTACACATCCATCCTACGTCAAGTCTAAGAAACACAAAGGGAAGCCTTCAAAGAATCCAACTATGCATTGTGTTTTGTCTTCACTTGAGCAAGTGCATCCAATAGCCAGAACACTGCCAGTCAAAAAAGACACCACGTATTCCCTAAAATTTCAAGCAGTTATGTATGAAAATATACCTGTACACATACAGATGTATAAAATCTTACCTATGTACAAATCTTTTGCTCTCTAAGTAGGCGAGTGCTGTGCTAAGCTGGTAAGCGTAGAGTATCAGAGAGGCCAGATCCAAGCTGTATTTTCTTACTTGCAAAAATGATCTCAACTGTTTGCACAAAGAAGGAAAAAAAGAAAAGGAATTAAGAGAAAAAAATAACGAGTTTCAACAAGGCATACCTCAAACTGTAAAGTTTACATGAGTATCAATCAAGACAGGGAACTGCTGGAGAGGGGACAGCAGAGGACCACAAAGATGATAAGGGGCCTGGAGCATCTCTCTGAGGAGAAAAGGCTGAGGGACTTGGGTCTGTTTAGTCTGGAGAAGAGAAGGCTGAGGGGGGATCTGATCAACACCTATAAATACTTCAGGGGTGGGTGTCAGGAGGA
>JAOQGH010000012.1:148794520-148859703 GCA_025769975.1 Gallinago jamesoni
GGCAGAGCCCTGGAACAGGCTGCCCAGAGAGGTGGTGGAGTCTCCTTCTCTGGAGACATTCCAAACCCGCCTGGACATGTTCCTGTGCCATCTGCTCTGTGTGGACCAGCTTTGGCAGGGGGGTTGGACTAGATGATCTCCAGAGGTCCCTTCCAACCCTGTATTACTCAGTCTGTGATCAATGGCCATGCCTTTCCTTAAGACTGGATGAGACAAGAAAATCATTTCTTGCCATGAAGAAATTTGACTCTGGGTTATATTAAAGCATTTTTTTTAACATGAAAACTGCTAGCCAAAAAAAAAAAAAGTCTTTTGCACTACTTTCAGGCTCCTTGTGAAGACTGAGAGCAAAGTAAAGCACTCCTGCCCTTCTGCATCCTTCCCTTGGGAGCTACGCACGTTTTTGGCCTAAATAATTTCAGAACAAAACAGCACATGGTCAATCCGAACATCAACTAGATCAACGTTGTTTTGGAAGCGTTGATTTTAATCTACATTTGCTAAAACAACTGGATTTAGCTCAGAGTGGCCAATATTAATGCAAATTATATTGCTATATTCCTAGTGTAAGGCAGTTAAGACCTAATGGAAGGTAGCACGAGAGCCTCCTTATGAATTAAAACAAGGCTTTGAAAAGAGATTTGAGCACTGGAAAGGGAATCTGTTATTTTTTGGCAGAAAATGACTTCTCCACTATAGGTATTTCTGCCTTTTTTTTCCCCTTGGACAACATACTGCAGTTCAATAAATGCAACTACCTTACAATGCAATGAAATATTACTTCAGCTCGCATTTTCAAAACCACATAGCTCAAAGAAAACAAATCAATTATAAAACCTGAGAGCTAGTTTTCTTTAAACCACTGATCCAAAAGACATAATAATAGGAAAGCCATCTTATCTAGGATCTCTGCTGCAGAGGCTGTACAGAAAAAATCCCTAAAAAATTCAGTGTTCCAAGGGAAAATGCAGAACTATTCAGGAAGAATACAAGATGCACCGCATGATTTCACTTCTAGAAGGTACGTTTGCAAACGCTGTTTAAATGATATTGCATTATCATCATCTTGACCCAGGTCACGCTCTCACTCTGGAACAGCAACTGAAGTTCTCTGAAAACAGTGACTGAATCACTGTGGTATGAGCTGATGCAGTTCCCTCAGCGGAGGAGTTAGGTCAAGTTCTGCCCCTCCTGTTTCTGAGTCCACAATCCCACAAACAAGTATGATATCACATTTGAGGAGAGCGCCTTTGCTCAGAAATGATGTTTTCAGTCTTTTTTAAAGGTATCTGTGAGTTTAAGGAGAGAAAACTGAAGTCGCACGAGGATTTTTCATACCTCTCCAAGCGTACAGAGCTCCATGATTATCCAAACTGGGTTTTCTGTAATAACTCCAATGAGCTTCACAATGTGAGGATGATCAAACTGACGCATTGTTACTAGAAGGAAAAGAAACAAGTTGGTGTGTTACACAAAACCTTTTATTTTTTTTAATAACAACAAAAGAGTCGGTTAAGAAGCGTTTAGTCTATGACCAGAAAATACAACCCCAGGACTTGAAACAACTGCTTGGAAGGAATATTGGCTGGTCATCTAATGTTCTGTGGGCAGTATGAAACACTGCTTGCTTTAGCAAACTGCTGTGGAAGGGGCAAGTCAAGTCAGGGTCTCTGGCTCTTCTGCCCTGGTTAAGTTCAAGAGAAGTTAACATGATGACCTATCAATCCAGTGCACGACCAATTAACCTGTGCCTTTCTATTGGAAGAGGAGGAAGGAGAAAATGTTATACTCAATTAAATGTCTGGGAAAAACGTCTCTTAGTTTATGACATCTGACAAAAACCTCATTTAATCATTATGTTCACATGTCATTTTATTTTTCATGGACTTAATTCACTTTTTGGTCTCAGCAGCACTGTCAGAGTACGCTTCACGCAGTAAGACCTACAAGTTACAGAAACATAGAACGGTTTAGGTTGGAAGGGACCTTGAAGATCATTGAGTTCCAACCCCCCTGCCATGGGCAGGGACACCTCCCACTAGAGCAGGTTGCTCAAAGCCCCATTCAGCCTGGCCTTGAACACCTTCAGGGATAGGGCACCCACAGCTTCTCTGGGCAACCTGTTCCAGTGTCTCACCACCCTCATAGGAAAGAATTTCTTCCTGATATCTAATCTAAATCTACCCTCTAACAATTTAAAAACATGATATTTTCCTGCAAAGAAATTTATATGGAGAAACTTAACACATTCTTTAAAAAATTATGTGTTACGAATAATACAGAAAAAAAAATATCAGTAAAACAACCAACCATCCCTATCAATGACACGGTTGAATGCATTAATAAAAAGGAATAAATAATTTGGTGAAATGTCAAATGGGCAATAACAATTGCTGAAATACTACACAGAATTGAAGTTAGATTCCGAAATCATTCAGTTCCCCTCTTCCTTTTTGAAGCAAATGGAATTTGAGAGACGGAAGCTATTTCTGGCACCTTGAAAAAATATGCATTGCTAAACTAGTTTATCTGAACCCAATGCTAATATTAAAATCTCAGTAAGTAAAGCGTATACTCCAAACAACCCCAATTATTTAGCTTTAGATTTCTCTTGTGCTAATCGAACACAAAGCAATTTACAATGTTTTATAACATGGAAATGTTGCTTCACTGATGTAAAAATGAAGAAGGAATACAGTTTTAATTATCAAAGCAATAGGAAGGAAAATAACACAAATAATTTTATATCATATATATCATGTAAATTTACCAGTTTTAAATATAATATACTCCATGGTTGGAAAGTATTTCCTGGAAATTAATTCAATCAATGTTAACTCTCAAGCTCACAAAGGTAGTGGAGTTATTGTATCATTTTGCCATCCAGCTTTTAGAGGTAAGAGGGACAAACTACTTGCAGAAAGAAGCAATTTACCACAAAGGCAGTGGAAGATCAATAAAAATCTCCCCAAACCAGGTGGTTTTTATTTTAGCATATACAAATGCAAGAACAGGACTTCACAGCCACGCAGAAGTGGACAGCAGTGAAGAGACAGGTGCAAGGATTGGTACTAAATCTTTTCAGCATTGAAAACCCCACCACAAGCAAACATCTAAACCCCTAAAATATTTTAATATGCCTAATATTAAAATATTAGGAAATAAATTTCTGAATTCAGTGACATAACCAACTCTGCCTCTCCAGATGTTGGATTTGGGCCTTTTGAAGAATACTCTGAAAAAACGGAGTCAGTATCTTCTGAGAGAGTTTACAATCTGAACACAAACAAGAGAAAGGTAACAGATGGGCAATAAAAAAAAAATTAAAAAAAAGAAACAAGAAATGGTGAAACTATTAAATCAAAACTGAAAAGCACTATTTATCTGTCTACAACATTAGCATTTCCTAATCTGTCAAGCTCAAAGCACAATAAGGAGTATTCAATGAGCAATTATTTCCTACATTGTTAAGAGACAGCAGCCTACCTTTGACTGCTAAGTTATTACTATACACAATGGTATTTACTTTTCCAACAGCTAGAAACATAAAGGAAAAAATTATAGTAATTTAAGAAAATTCTTGACATCCAAAAATAAGAAGCCATTAACTATGAACACAGATTTTTCTGAACAATTAGGAAAAAAATCCTTGAATAAAGGAATAGTGAATAAAAGTATACTGTAACATCTGGCCACAACCACATAATTTATTGATATAATACAATACCTTTACAAGACTTACAGGCCTTCCTCCATGTGTGAAACGTACCATTGAGGGAACGCAATGTTTCTGGGCAATTCCTTAGAAAATTGGTTTATTCTATCATAATTTTTAGTTGTGAATTTTCAAAACAGATCTTAGTTGGAACATTTTTAGCAATTTTGTTAACAAAGATACCCCCCTGGCCTTCTAAAGTAATAAACTCAAAGAAGCACTATGCCTTTTTTTAACTCATTAAGGAGAAAGAAGGAAATAGAGGATCAGATCTCTAATATTCCAAACCTGGTTCTGAAGTCTTACAGGAGTCAGGTATCACTGCTCAGTTTCGAAAAGATAAAAAACTCATATATAATCATATACATAGACAATGGAAGGACGTAAAACAGTCTTCCTGGCACTTATTGCAAGAGAGAAAAAGGTCATGCTATATACTAATAAAAAAGATTTACATTAGTAGCAGAATTTCCTGGCACAGATGTCTGCAGTCTTTGCAAGGACCAGCTACAGAAGCTACCCCAGAATTAGTATTTTAATACTCACAGGCTTCTTGTAAGAACTTTTCTCTAACGCTGTCTGAGGTGCAGTTTTTACATGTTTTGATTGCAACAGCCATAGCTGGATTTTCCTGAAAGACATTATTGAGAAATAACTGAAATGCAGCCCACCAAATACAGGCCACCAAAAGAGGGTTCCATTTAAATTCTTGTAAAACTACTTTAGAGAAAATTACTATTAACTGTAATATCTTTAGTTAAGAAATTACATTTTGAAAGCTTTAGTGTTAAAATATTATCATAATCAAGACACTTAGTGTACAACATTTCCATCTAATGCCCTTAGGAAATATTCAATCTGTTTTAAGCTATGTTAAATCATATAAAAATCATGACAAAAGATAGTAAATTTAACTGAAAAGTACTGTAAAATTTTTTTGCATTATTGAGGATGGTGAACTCTTGAAAATATTTAGCAGAAGCAAAGGACACAAGTAGGTATCTGGCTCAAAAACACTTCACCTATGCAACTGAGCAACCTTTTTTGTGGCTCTTCCAGGCCAAAGACTGGCTACAATTTTGAACTACAAAGAAAAGCAAACAAGATTTTATGTATTGGCTTCACAAAGTTCTCTCAAGTGCTTAAAACAGAACACATGTGTTCAAACTCAGAAACAGACTTTACCATCCGATTGCTGATCTTCTGAATCCTGAGCAACGAGAAGATCTTGGAGAGCCCACAGGAGGCCTCTGAGTTCAGGCCTTGTCTTTCACCTTCTCCTGCTTTGGTGTGGTTTTCATACACCCTTTCCATAAGTTACAGACAGCACAGGGAAACTGCAAATGTTTTTCTCCTGAAAAGAAGCTTTAGGTGTTTTGAGCTTCAAAACACCACAACTTACTTTGAAAATGGGATTTTTTACAACAGAGCGTATCCCCACGGTAACACGTGGTGCTCGGAAGACGTCCACTCATACAAGTTCTTCATGGGTTGAAAGCAGCTCAAGTGTTTTAAAATGAAGCTTCTACATTAGATAACAGACCTGCTCAAGGACTAAGATGCCTTCCTTCCAACTGGGAAACTGGGAATTATGCATTGTTTAATGGGAAGATTACAAATGCACCTTTCCCCAAAAGACTACAGGGTTAACATATGTCCTCACATAGGCTCATGTTTGCTCTGTTTTATATCTATTTTTACAGACAAACACTACCAGAATTAGAATAAGATTTCTATTTTCCAGGCTTAAATGTCTATTTTTTAAGTCACTCACATCACAGTTCTTCAAGCTGACTTTGCAGGAGAATATTGACTAAAACCTTCTCTCACACATAAACTGATTGAAATACTGGTAGGAAATTAAGATGATTTTATTCCCTTCGGAAATCAGGATTCAATAATCAACACTGGATAAGACCTGTGGAGTCCAGGAAGACCAATCCCTCTCCTGGTGTTACAGATAGAGTTTTTGAAACACCTCATAACCAACATTAGCATTAAAAGGAAGAGTTTCAGAGTCTGCAACCAGCAAAGACTCCAGACATTTTGCAAAATAAATATGGGAAAAGGCCTTGATATCAGAGTTTTGCTGATGTTTTGGTTTTGGATGAGACAAAACAGCAAGGATATATCCGACTGGCAACACGTTGTGAACTGAGGAGCAAACACCATTTTAAATGACACTTCTGGATTAATCCCACAGTACTACTGTCTTTAAAGGCTGATTTATTTGAATCGCTTACATCTGAGCGATAGGATCCTGTATGTACACATACATTTTCCATTCAGTATCCTATAAATACAGGCTGGATGTGATATTTCAGGAATACCTGGTAGTAACAACATTTGAGAAGAGGTGGATGTTGCACAGTCACTAGAATAAGAACTTTACAAGTGCAATAAACAGGTATAAATGAGACTTTTTTTTTTCCAATTTGAGCCAGAGGAACAAGATGCCAGAAATCTGCCCTACGTTTTTACACGTGAGCTGAATATATCCAAAGATGGAAACGTTATCATGTTATTGCAACTAATCTTTTATCTATTGTACGATTTCTTCCAAAAGTGTAAACTACACTCTGTGACTAGTACATTAAAATTTCATGATAAGACCTTTCTGTTTTCCCTTCACCTATTCAAGTGTCTTAAATGTAAAATTTTATTTATAAAAGTAATCAGCAGGTTGCAATTTAAAAAACCCTCATACTAGACACAGGATGACTGAATAAAATCTGTTTTCCAATTCAAGAAAAAGAATGCAGAAAGACAAGATTTTCAAAACATTACTGCCTAAGAAAAGGGGTCTTTAATTGGTTTTACAGAGCACTAGATTTCTCCACTGTGCCCCAATTCCAGTGAAACACTACTCCTCAAGTAATATTAACGTGGAGAGGATTAAAAGAAAGAATAATCTCCCTTAATTCAATGTAAATCAGATCTGCTTTTCTAAATGAAGGTATCACAACAGAGTTCAAACTTGACTGAAATAGATAACATTTATCCTTATTTATTTACTTAAATATTGCATTAAAGATCAATTTATTTAATCCACTGAGCCCAGGGCCCTAACCAGCTGATTCTACAAAATACGGTTTCTACGGTTAGAGCTAGATTGTTGGCCACATGAATTATTACTTCATCTACCAAAAATCCACACACTTAATTTCTCCAAACGAGAAACAAATCTTAATTTTACACTTACAGAATTAGTTTATTATAACCTTGAAACTGGCTGAAATGAAACAATTTTCCAGCTTTCTCTTGCTTTTTCCCCACAAACTTAATTTTTAATCCATTTGGATTGCAATCTTAATTCTTGTAGCTGCAGTGACAAAAAAAACATGTAAGGACCAGTCTGAATTACGCAAGTCCTGCCAATCTCACCGGCTTCACTCAAGTGACTTTGTGCATCGGGGTTTTGGTGGATCAGCACCCAAGTATTTTGTATTTTTATTTTCCGGAAAAAGTAGTAACTTTATTAACATACAAGCTTCTCTATGAGAGATGTAGCGAGACGCTCGATGGAGAAGCAGACTCATTTGTTGAACATTATTGTCCCTCTGCTGTAGGCTGTATTACCTTGTTCTGACACAGTTGGCAGCTTCTGCACTGAACACTGAACCTAAACCCTGGATGATGCTGGCTGAACACCAGTAAATACTGGTTTTAACTTTTAAAGGTCTAAAGCATCAAATGCTCACATGGGGAGTAAGGCCAAAGGGCCGCATCCTCATGCTTGGGCACACTCAAAATAAAGAAGAAAGTGTATAGTTGGGGTTAAAAGAAATAACTCTATCTAATTCTGACGCAGCCAGTGGCTCTGGTACAGTCCTGAATAATTTATTTGGCTCTTTTGATTCCTTTCCTGAGCTGTAAGAAACAGGGATACAAGAGCAAAGAAACAGGAACTAGTTTTCTACTTATCTAAAACATGGGATATATTCTCTATATGCTGATTAATCAGAAAAATAAATCCTGAAGTAAATTTTTATTTGTTCTGGAAGAGTCAGACCAAGATACCTAAAGAATACATTTATTTTTTATTTTCTTTTTTAACTAGAAAGGTTTTACTGTGAAGTGAGGCTTACCGGACTCATGTAAACTCCTTGGTGCACATCTCCAAACTGTCCTTCACCAATGCAGCGCCCCAGCTCAATTCTCTCCCTTTGAATCTCATAATCTCTGGCTATAAGAATATAACGCACTTAAAACATCAAATTTCTGATGAAGGGCAAAGAAATAATCCGCAAGATACAAAACTCAAAGTAAGTCACTCAAATGTCTCACAGATGAATAACTAAGATTAACATTTGCTGCACACCAACCTATACAAATGCTGTGTACACACACTGGAGACCTCTTAAACAAATGTCTGAATCAAAGCAATGAAAAAGGAATTACAGAATCTAATTTGCTAAGCTGACGATGATGCATTATTTATTTCAATGCAATAGACATAATTTAATCCTTCTTAATTATAGCCAGTAAAAGACAATACAAATAGCCTAGGGCAATCTCGATTATATTACATACAATCTTAGCACACGTGTCTTTATATGTTTAAGAGAACTCCACTATGCGGTATTTTAGGTTTTGGAACCATCAAATGAGCCCAGAGAATTTTTAAAGAGGTAACTGCAAGAAAAAAAATAGAGGAACAAGAGCGTGGCAAATAAAGATAAAATGAAAGAGCAAAATTTTGAGAGCACTACACCTCTACCAGCGTGGAACTGAAGTAAAATTGAGATGTTTTGTGGACTTATGCAATTTTGTTAACTTCGTGGTTTAATAGACTGAGACTATCACTGATAAAAATGGCTCAGTACTTCAGCAAAACATTTAATCAATTGCAATTGAATCACTTCATTTGCAATTTAATGTCTAGCAGACATGGAAAAATATTTCAGGAATAGCAGAAAAGCATGTACAGTATATGTTTTCACCTCTACTTGTATTGTTCAGAGAAAAAAAATATAATCAGCCAGCTTAGGACATCATGACTGATGATTTTGACTTCATTAACACTATGGAAATAATGTCACTAGAGCTGGATAACCAGGTGATAAATGCCTTTTTAATTTTTTTTTTTTTTAAAGTAGTGCATTTTCCTCTTTAAAATCCCAAAGCTAACTGGTTTAACTATAAATAAATAATGTTTATTAAATGAAAGTGAATAGTAAACTTAAAAATTCCACATCATTCCAAACTGCAAGCATACAGGGATGGGTAAAAGGGTCTCCTGTTACCTTCATCTATTCCATAGCTTTCTGCAGTGCAATTAAGAGAAAAATCAAATGCTTACTTAGATAAAGCTTCTCAAAAATCAAGACAAGGACAAACATTTTTTAACATAATTTTTTTTTTTAAGTGAAGAAATATACTGATGCAATTTTAAGTTTACATTAGCAGAAGTCACAGGTCTGTTCTTAAGATTTTACTGACTCAGTCCTTTGGGAGCTGAACACTTGAGTCCACTTCAATCCGGCAAAGCGCTTAACGAATTTCACTTCAACAGCCCATCTACTGGGCTTTGAATTGAAGGCACACTTAAGAGTTCAGCATCATCCAGGCCTGGGCCCACAAGTAATTACTGACATGAGAATTTAAATGAAAATATTAGGGGAAAAAAAATAATCACACAAAGTTAATATGTTAAAGAAAAAAAATTATTTTATCACAGTACTTTTTGATCCTGCAATTATTTTAGTAGAATCACGTAGTGACTTACTGCAAGACATTCAAAACACATTGCTTATTTCTGGAAAACATATATTCTTGCTTTTCAAATATTTATGTTCAAATATATATGTTTTTCAAAACATATATTCTTGCTTTTCAAATATTTTCCACAATAGTGGAAACTGTGCTGTGAACACTGAGCTGCATCATGAAACATTGCTGACACACAGTAAGTTGTAGAAAACCTAAAGGAGAGTCATGGTTCTTCAGCAGAACATGGTACCACTGGCCACCATCCACCCCTCTCACACTAACGACACCCAACATCTGCAGGTCAACTTATCAACTGAGTGTCTACTTCTAGAGAAAGCCTTGGTTGCCAAAACACAACTGTAATTTCGCAGACACAACTGTTAAAATCAGAATACCAGACTTCCACATTCAATTCGTTAGCCTTGACAGATTCACATTATAATTCAAATAAGACAAAATCCTCATGGTGGCTAACGCATCATTTTTTAGACTTAAAAGATGGAAAGACTCAGAAGAACTCGGTAGTTATTTTTTTTTGTTGCTGAAGTCTCTCATCTTTAACAAAATTGCATGTGGTACAGATGACTTTCCTTTATCAAGGAATTCGAGAGCAGCAAGTCTGTCCTAGAGCAGGGGTGAGATACAGTCAGACATCAAGACACAGAAGCTTTCCGAATGGTTTGTTCTTATCACAGAAATCTTATCCATTCTTTAAATGCTGTGTTCTGCATCACAGTCAAAAAAATCTACATTTTGAGACATAAGAAGAATTTCACTGTGAAGTCACTGGCAGCAGCAAAACAGAATTTGGTTTTATTTGCTTCAAAAACCTGAACTTAGCACTGAATTTATCAGTTTTCAAAGCATCATAAAGAATATTTTTTTTGCACGCATATTACTTAAGGCTGAAATAGAAGATTCAGTCCCTGCTAAACCCAGAAAAAAAGGTTTGGATAGAGAAGTTCCCAGGTCAACCATTGTACTTACTTGATGGCATTGTATAAGTATCTTCTTCATCTATAATCTCTGCATAGTCATCTGTCTCTGTAAAGGGAGGAATTGAAGAGTTTCGGGAAAAGCAGATGAAAACAATTCTCCAGAACAGTATCTTCAATTTATCAAGGCTGATATGTCGCAACCCCCAACTTCAACACTGCTGGGATGCATTTACAATAGCATGAATAAAACTTGCTCATGCATAATTTATGGTATGATAATGACCCCTGTGCCAATTATAACACGTCACATAGATGCATTCAACAAGGAGTAAAAAGGAAGATTCATTTGTGTTCAAAAAAGTTCCAGTTCCGTAATTGAAACCCATCTAAGCTGTTGACTTAAAATCTTTTAAACAGAAAACTCTACTGCAGTAAGGAGAAAACATTATTAACGGATTAAATTGCTTTACCTCCAATAAAGCATGAATAAGGGTTCACTAGTTTTTAAACAGGCAGAACAGACAGTAAAGATGTTCCAGGGCAGCATCTCCCTGCTCTCAGTGGGGCAAGGGGAGTTATTTTCCATGGAGTCTTCTATAGTGAAAAGATCTTTTCAGTCACACTCTTGCCTTATACCCCCTTTTCTTGCCTTAGTCTCCATTTTCCTTGTTTAGTGGAAATTCACCCCCCGTTTTGCTGTCAAGAATCAACCTCTCATGGACAGTGTTTGAAAACAACCTGTTCTCAAAACTTTTTATAAAAGCGAGAGTCTATTTCTTCCTTTTTTTAAAACGTATGACTTTTACATCAGCTGTTCTCAAAAGGGTTTAAATGGTGTCAAGTCCTATCAGAAGATCCTTCTCTTGCCCTAAAGAACTTCCACTGTGCGTGGCTCATTTCCTAACGATCAGATCAATTTCTCTGGGGGGTTACAAAACCAGGCCACAAGAATGAGACCATTTTTCACTTCAAGGCTGTTAAATTCTACTCACCAACTTCTAATGCACAGAGAAGGTCTCCAAACTGAGTTAATATCAAAGCCAGTATGTGGTTTTCAGGGTTGTTTTCAGATGATCACATACTGGGCCGCCCCTGAAAGCCATGATTTACTCCCCCTTTTTCCCCCTTCTGCCCTGGAGCATGTGGACATCCCTCCAACTCCCTGCACCCTTTCTAGAGGTTCAGGATGGAGAATGGGAGAAAGCCACAGTGAGACCAGAACGAAGGATGGGATGATCCCTCCTGGCAGCAGCCCTCAGTTCAACCAACTTAACCCAACTCTGAAACCAGAGCAAGGCTCATAAATATTATAGATATACATAAACAAGAGGCTTCATTTTCATACAAACTGAATATTCAACAATTAGGACCCTACAGGTTGCCTATAAAGTTTGAAGTTCAACACACTTCAGTGAGTAGATGTTGCTTTACTTCCTACCACTTTAATAAAGTTAAAGCTATTTTTCTTCCAAACTCCTGTAGGAATATGCCATGTCTTGTAAAAACAGAATCAGGAAATTCTATACCATTTAAATTTTTGCTAGACAATTTCTATTTGGGACACAGCAAAACTGAGTCACCTAATGAAAATTCAATTAGTTACAGAGACGTTGCACAATTCCAAACAGGCAGCACACTCTGGAGGTACTAATCTCTTTCTTGGTATGTTTTTTTTTCTCCCTACACTATAAATGATTGTTTTTGTAGAAAATAAGCCTCAGTTTGGTCCAAAAAAATAAGCTTCCGTTTGAAAGAAATCATTAGTGAGACACCAACGTGATGGAGATAAATCATCCTGCTTCCTTGTGGTAAGATGCTTTTAACATTTAAGTGTGATATATAGGAATTCTTGTTGTAAGTGAATATTTGAGGATACCAGAAAGTTCTTAATCTATTAAAAAAAAAAGTAAATGGGCTGAAGGAAAGATATTATAAATATATTTAAGAAGAATTTTAAAAGTCTGGAAACTAGAACTGGTTCAACACTGGTCTTTAAAAACCCAAAGCATTTGTCACACTAGATTATGTGCTTATAAAATGTGATAAATGGCTTGGCTTGTTCATCTCTCTATTTTAAATTAATCATGTTCATTGATAATAAAAGCATTATCAGAACACCACAGAGCACTTTCCATGGCTTTGATACATTGCCCAAAACCATCCTGAAACTAAAAATGTCTTCAATAGCCAATCCAAATAAATTAAATGTATGCAATTAATGAAACAAATATTTTTTGTTACCCATTTAACACTCTGGAGAGGAATATATAATATGAATTGAGGAAATAATTCCTATACACATCTCACATAGTTTCTGGAATTAGAGGAAAATTCAATCAAGGCATTAACAGTGACGTGCTCGAAGTGTTCTGCAATGAAGATGACTGACCTGTATCACATGCAGCCTTTACCGCACGATTAGAGTCATGCTGGAGGAGACAACTACCAAGCCTGCTGAGACTATGACCATGTCTTCGAAGAGATATCCCAGATCCCACTGGCTCTCCAGGCTGCTCTATAAAGCAGAATGTGCTACAGCAGTCTCAAGAGCTGAACACAGCGGTTCCAGGAGATGTTCTATCTTGGAGGCCTTTCCCAAGTCTAATAAAACTAATATTTACAAATATTAGTTTACCGCTGCTCTCTCACACCTTTTAAAACCAGCACTGAACCTTTTAACCCGTCGGCCAACCCTAAATTCTTCTAGATGGAAATACCAATAGGTCACTTTTGGACAAAAATACAGTGTTGGTGGCAAAGGTGAGTGAGCCAATTTGAAATTCACTAAATTTGAATGCATTTATTAAACAGTAGGAAAAATACCTCAGTATATTAAATCCGTAATAGCTAATCTATGATCTTAACCACCTCTGCGATATAGAATCTTAGAATGGTTAAGAGTTGGAAGGGACCTTAAAGATCAAGTTCCAACCCCCCTGCCGTGGGCAAGGACACCTCTCACTAGACCAGGTTGCTCAATATTTCTCTTTTCATGACTTTTTCCTCCAAGTAGAGACAGTAATTTATAGAAGATTATAAGCACCAATGAAAAGTGATGTAGGGTTAGTACCTGAAACAAAATTTCTGAATTTATGACAGAAAAAACCCCACCCTTTGAGTTCGTGGTGTTTAAGAAAAGAAAGAAAATTTGGGTAGAATTACCTTAGCATGAGTTAAATCGGAAGGCGAGAAAGAGATGAGAATTTATACACCCCCTTTAGGTTTTACTGACAGGAAGGCCACAAGACACTATCTATTTCTTCTTATCATCTTCCTTTGCATACATACTGCTTTTAATCTCTTTTAGTCCCTCCTATTTATAAGAATAAAGACACGTACACTACCAGTAGTAGTAGTTTGATTTTTTTGTCATTATCAGATGGAATCCTTTAGAAAAACACCTAAAAATCTCTTGAAAAACCAAACCTCAAACCTAATTTGCTTGCAGAGGATAGCAAATTTTCTAGAAAAAAGACTTTTAAAGTCAGGAAAAGTTAAATATTTTGTTATAAATTTCAATGTTTTGAAGAAGAAGATTAAAATTCAAATTGAGAAGTTTGAGTGGCTAAAAGTTGATGAATATTTCGTGTATTCAATCTCCATTAATCTATCTTGTACAGCTCCAAGGAGCAGGAGTGGACCCCAGAGCACTTTGATGCTCCCATGCCTGTAAAGCATCATTTCGTAGGCTCATTTCTCACCTGTCTCTTCCATTGATCTCACCCACCGACCGAAAAAAAGAATCTGTGATACCACCATTTCAATCGAGCCGAACGGACAACTCTTGCAAAGCTATAAACCTTCTTTGCATCATGCCAGAGCTCTCGTTGCAAACGCATGCAGTACCACAGCCCCATGGTTTTTTTTTTTTTTTGCCTTTTTCAATTCCAGTTTAGCGGCAAGTGTTAGCTGCACAGCCTGTAAAGTACGGTAGTGATTGGCTAATGCCCAAGGCAGGCTGCTTTTTAATATTAAAATCTGTATCAAATTTATGACTGAAATGTGCATTAAGTGGTATACGGATATAAAGGTTGCATATCGCACGTTAGTAACACACAGACTAGAAAACATATTACCGTCCCCACTAATTTCATCTGCAGATCCAGGTGGCATGCAAGGAAAGAGAAAAACAGAGGGGGAGAGAGAAGGGACAGAGAAGGGGAAGGGGAAAATATACTATTAAATTCATGAGTAATCCAAAAGTATTCAGACTGCAGTTATCTTATATACCTGACTCAAGAGAAACCAGAAAAGTAGCAGAATTTAAGACTTCTCACCTAAAACCCAAGGGACAAAGATACCTTCTAAGAAGCTTGTGTGATGAAACAAGAGTTAATGACTTTCAAACACAAAATTACACACAAATTTAATTTGGGAGTGGAACTAGTTTCTTTAAGCCATTGTTAAGAAATGTCCATTTCTGGTTCTATTCAATACTTCACTCCAAATTAGATCTACAGCCAGGTGAGTCACTTCAATTTGACTTTGCCCACACACTTGTGACTTTGGGTAAGTAGAGTTGGGGCTGACCCTATTCAAAGGAAATGGGCTCCTGTGCTATTGCTGAGACACGATTAAGAACTGGAACCATCTAAGTATTGATTAGACAGAGCATATTGCAGTTATACAAAGTGAAAATTTAAACGAGTGGCAAATGGGGCAGCTCTACTGGGAAGACATTCAACTGAGCACCATATTCTGCATTTACAGCAGCAGCCCTATCGCACACCAATACCCACAGCATAAGCTGATGCACTTTAGACATTATTTATAAATAAAAGAATAATGAGCATTAACATTGGAAAAGTAATGCGCTTATTACTCCAATTCTTCTCACCCCTAACAAAGCCAAACTGGTCCAGACCAAACGCTGAACCAGTATGCAGCCAAAAGCATCACTGTATTCAGTATTTAATTCAAAGTGATCTTAGCTGATGCTTATTGTTGCTATTCCGTTTCATTCATAAGCATGCTGTATCAGGGGTCCAAGAATGAAGTAAAAATATATTAACCAAAAACCCCATGGGTATACGGGGGCTGCAGAGCCGTACAACTGAAATTATTAAAACAGTTGTCATTGTAGAATATGATGCTTAAAACTATGTCCCCCATAAAACTGGGGACCAGCAAGTGACACGGCACAAAAATCCAATTCAAAAGGAAGGAAAAGGGGTAGCAGAAATTTAATGATATTATTCTTGGAACTCTGTTTACCTGAGGCTAAAATAGTGAAAAAAAAACAAAACAAAACAACAACCAACCACCACAGTAACTGCATTAGTATATTCAGCTTTTGGGTTAAAAAGGCAGCCTATACAAAGAGCAGTGCAGTACCCTTAGGCGGCGGCTCATGGGAACAGAAGACGAAAGGGAGAAAGCGTCTAGCTTTCTTTACTTTATGCTGACAGTGATTGACTCCTTTACACAGAGGCAAGAAAAGGAAAGAGAAAAAACAGAAACAAATTATTCGGAAATAAAAAAAAAAGAGACAGGAGAGAACATCTACAATGAATGAACATAAAAGTAAAGGTTTACATTACAGTTCTGTATACGCAAATGCATATAGGAATGTTGTTGAAACTCTAAAGCATATTTAATATTTTCCTTCAAATTCCTTTCTGCAGCAAAGCCGTTCTTACTTCAATTTTTTAAAAGTGAGACTAGAATCTATTAAAAAAAGAGCTTTTGCCAACTGTCTGTACCATCCATTGACAACGCAAAGAACAGTGTCTATCCCAGAAGCATAACCCCCTTTCGCAAGCTCCCCATCTAAGTTCTACTAAACTGTGCTACAGCAAAATTCTGATTTAAGAGGCAGTCACCAGACTATAAACATGGACATATTGTCTTTCTGGACCCTTAGAAGAACTTAACACAAACCAGGTATTTCACACAATAGGGTTACGTAGAACAAGGAAAAACACAGTTTCTGTGTCCCACTGAAATACTACACGGAGATATTTATCATCGGAAATCGGCCACTGGAGTTTTATCCCCAGTGCAGACCAGTCTCACGGACTGATAGTCACTTCTCCAAGGACCTTTGGGTGAGCACCCCACAGTGCTGTCCTCACTGTCCCCTTTCTTACTCACCCTACTGCATGTAATTAGCAAAGAGCTTACCAGGGGGAGAGATTTTTGAGTAGGAAAAAAGACAAAGAAGCCACAACTGATTTCACAAGGTGAGAAAGAAGGACACAAGACAACACTAAGAACCTGAGGACAGCTGCTGCTTTTTATTGCTCACTATCTGTTCGGTGCTCTCTGCTTTCCTTTTTTCTCCTCTATCTCAGGAAATGTGAGAGGTGGTTTAAAAAGCCAATCAAGTAAAAACCAGCATCTCGTTGCTGATAGTCCCTCACTGCTAACACTCAAGAGTGAGGTCCAGCCACCTGGAGTTATACAGGCTGGAGGTACAGGTGGTATAAGAGAAACCCAGTACTACAAAGGAGCATACTGGGATAGTGTACTAGTCAGAGGTGGGAGGAGTGGAAAAGGAGAATTAATTTTTAATTAAAAAAAGTCATATTTTTCATGGATTCTGAAAACCTAAGAACCATCAAGCAGCTGTACTTACACAACAGCATCATCTCCGCAGAGCTGTGCAGTTTTTAGTGGCCAGATTTTGAGGGATAACATGCAGAATTTTTTTAAAGGTGTGTATTGTGGTCGATCACAGTCTAATCTGGAGGCCACACACTGAATTTCAGGCATGCAAATCTAACGGGCTATGCACTCACATGTACAACCCATGCTTTGCCAAGACGGCAATTTTTATCCAAAGTTAAAACAAGTGGGTGAGATTTATCACTGTATCCTAAACAACAAAGTATCATTATGAAAACTCCTGGGACAAACAAAGAGAAATCATTCATCAACTGTGAAAATTTACATGTCATTGAAAATGACAGAACATTAATCAGATTTAATGCTACAAACGTAAAAAAGAGGCAAGAATAGAGCACAATTACTGCCTAAGTTAGTGTATCAGTATTTCCATGTGTAACAAATCCCTGCACTCTGAGGCACTTATCTTCCTAACGTCACACAGCACGACTTTCAGTGCTCTCGTTCTAACACAAACCTGAGGTAACATTCAGAAGAAGCTTTAGACATACTATGAAAGACAAGGAAAAAATACTGCAGCTATTTTAAGAGACTCCTGAATTGAGAATAAAGGAACCCGGTGCTCCCTACTGAAACAGAAGAGCAGGTATAGAGTCACTGGAAGCAACACAAGCTGTCGAAAAGGGATGTTTCAACTCTTGACCCACCTGCTCAGGCTACAAACCTAATTTAAGCTTGAAATGCTGAAATGCTGTTCACTTGCACTGATCCATGGGTGGTAGAAGCTGACTGAAACCTCACCAACCTACTTCATATGAAGGGTACGTTGAAACAACAAAGGTGGTTTTAATTTGTGACGTCCTGATGCCCTGTGATACACGGTTCAACTCGTTTTCTGCATTTCTTTGCCTTTATGATTTATTGTCTCAAGTCGGTTCAACTATTCTGCCTTCTACACGGAAGATTGCTTTGTCTTAAACTCACCGCATCTTCACGTCCAGGTACAAAAGGAAGTTTATTTAGGTAAAAAGTTGATTCTAAGTTAAGAAAAAGAAGTTCCAAGACCTTTTCAGGAGCTTAGAGAGAGAAGGTAGCTGCTTGAAATGAGTACTACTTAGAAGGATTTTGACCATTCCGTACTGGCTTCCAGTGGTGTCTACCTAAATGCCCCCAATGCTGCTGAAAACTGCACTGGACTTCGTTTTTATTTAGTTTCCCTTCTTAAAGCTAAGTATACATGAAAATTATTGTGTAAAAAACCATAAATCACTTGCTGTGCAACAGACTCTGTTAAAAAGGAAACGACCAGGCTAAAGGGCTATTACTACTGGAGCTCCTCGTTGGGATTGTCTGAGTAATTACCCAGTACTGGAAGGCTGAAACTGAATTATGTCCCATTCTATTTAGTCATAGAATCATAGAATGGTTAAAGTTGGAAGGGACCTTAAAGATCATCGAGTTCCTGAACCAGTTTGAGGAAAAAGCCTGAAAAAAAATATCTGTGGAATGAATAAATCTATTTGTTTTCAAGCTTCTGAAATGAAATGAGCGCTACGCAGTTGTCACATCAAGTATGTTTATATAGAAACAACAAAACCCCAAACCTAATACCACAGGGGACGTTTCTTTAGTCACACTAGAGTGTTATTGCTGGCAAAGCAAAAGTGTCTGCTCAAATCAAATGAATGGTTCACAAAGGAGGGGAGCAGGAGGGGAAGGACCCTATAACCCACAGCCCAGACTGATGAAACCAGTGCAATAACTTCCACGGCACTGAAAGGGTGGGAATCTGTTCAGGATGTCACCACAGCTCACTCTAGTCTTCTTGGGCAAGAAAAGAATCATTTTAGTCCATCTAAAATACAAAAAGAGAACACACCAGTCTGTTCAACCACAACGGGAATCTGAAATACTGTAATTTATTAGCATTAAGGGTATTTTAAACTATATTATCTTATTAATTAGCAGAATAGCTGTGAGAGTTGAGAAGCAAGCATTTTTGTGAACTTGGAGAGTAATGACTTGCTCAAGGTTTGTAAAATTAATCTGTAAAAGACCTTAGGCTTGAATGTCTTCCTGTCTCGTGAGCGTACAGCACAGCTATACCTGCACAGAGCCTTTGTAATCCTCTAATTACTTAATAACTTGAATGTAGAACTCCGTAGTTTATGCTAACACTGTCAGTCTTCCTTTTCAGAAGTGAGCTGTAGAGTACGACATAACTAAGGGAGCAGACCCAGCCATAAGCACTCAAGACTGAAAAAGGGGAGATTTAGGTTAGATGTTAGGAAGAAATTCTTTACTATGAACTTGGTGAGGCACTGGAACAGGTTGCCCAGGGAAGTTCAAGAGGCCCCAGCCCTGGAAGTGTTCAAGGCCAGGCTGGATGGGGCTTTGAGCAACCTGCTCTAGTGGGACGTGTCCCTGCCCATGGCAAGAGGGTTGGAACTAGGTGATTGTGTAGGTCTCTTCCAACCCAAACCATTATATGATTCCAAGATACAATTTTTCATCTTCAAAATTTACTTAAACTTTTCAGTATTGTCTTTTTGGAGTGTCTTGATAGATAAAACAAGCATGTAAAAAAAGCCCAACTTTACAACTTCAGGCGAAGAACACCTTTCCCCCTACCAACTGATTCAACTGGAACTAGGAAATCCAAGTCCTACACAAGAAACTCTTTCAGAGTCGAGCACAGGGAATCACTTTGAGCACAGGAATCACTAAATAAAGCACACTCTGTGCTCTGCAAGAAGAAATGATTCAACAAAATCGTATTTGTCTTTCCATCCTTGCTCCCAGCTTTGCTTGTGATTAGCCCTCATCATCCCCCATACATTCAGGTCCTTTCGCGTGCCAACATCTCCTTCATTAGGAACACATTCTGAAGTGTTGTGATACTGAAATCAGGGGAAGGTATTTATTATTTTTTTCTCTCCTGTTTGTTGTGTTTTGACGTTTGGCTCCTGCTATATTTCAGTTTGCTCTAGGTAACCTTCTGGAAGGCCCTCTCATAGATGTACTATACCACATTTGGTACTATACCATATTGGCTAAAAATCCCACTTAAATCATGCTTATCTCCTCCAAAATAGAACTTTATTAATTCAAACTGAAATTTCAGCTGAGTGGCATGACTAAATTGACAACTACTTCAAACTCACAATCTGCTCATCAGTAGCACCTTATAGAAGAACTCTCAAGTCACTTCTCTGCCATGATCAGGAGTAAACCACAGTATGTGATTGAAGTGTAATGATATCATACTACAAATTTGTGATTCTAAAGCAGAACCTGGAAACTTGCTGAGAAGCCTCTCTTTCAGGATGCTAAAATCCTTCCGTTCCTATCAGGAAGTTCTCTCCAAGAGATCCAACTTCTCCTTCGCAGGGCATGTTACTGGATGTATCTAAACCATGGGATGCAGATACAACTTCCTACAGAATCACTATAAGCAAACAATTTTTCTCTTTTTCCTCTGCGGAGAGGCAATGGCACACCAGCATTACTAGAAATGTATGCCATCGTATTACTGTGTGCTTACAGCTAAACCCCTTCCTCTTGATTTTAAAACCCTACTTGTGTTAGTAACATCAGCTGCGCCAGCTCTAGGGAACAAGATGACAAATAAATTTCTCTTTAAGATACCTGTTTCCCTATTAAAGGCGTGTATCCTGGGGTCTGTTATTCAGATGGTTCAAACAGCCTGCCTTAACACCTGAAACAGGGATGATATTTTTAAACACCTTTCAATTTCCTACACCAATTAAGCACATACTAAAGCTAAAAACCAGCACCTGCTTTGAAGGAAGACCAACCCTGTGGCAGCCCCTAAAACCCTCTTCAGGCACATGCCTTCTGCTGGCTCCTGCAGAACAGCTCTTCTTCCTCCTTACCATCATCTCTCCATCCAGCTCCAGGTCTCTCCCCACAGACACGTTCCTTCATTCAGCAGTACCTGAATATCCAAGTGTCAAGAGTGACTGCTGAGAATCATAGGATCGTTTAGGTTGGAAAAGACCATTAAGACCGAGTCCAACCATAAACCTTGCGCTGCCAAGAACCTTACCACTGCCAAGGCTTGTTCAATGTTCTGCTTGTTCCATACGCACTGAAACAAGCGGGACTGAAATGTCATCTTCTGTGGCACCGCATGTAAAAGCAACGCTTGAGCTACGATGAAAAGAATTTATGGCCAGAGGATTCTCCTGTGCAAAGGAGGCCGAGCGATTAGCCAAGGGAAGCAAAAGTGTATTTATTCTTCCTAGCCATATTTATATAAGTGAGGATGGGGTAGCAGAAACCAAAGAACTCTGTGTCCGACAGAATTTATGTAAAAAGGGAGCAAGCAAACTAAGGTTTTATTCATTTCGTGTTATGAAGAACTTTTTATAATATATAAATGAGTCATTAAATTATTATTTTTGGAAATACGCGTAGCAGGAAATACGTGCATCACCTTACTGAGGCTAATGTTTGCTATTTCAAAACAAACTGCTGGCCAAAATAATTTCCTGTAGACTGGAGTAGAGCACTTCAATAAGGTGACTCCAAGCAAAACAGCAGGAAATCTAGTCAATAAAACTACAGTAAACTGCTATGCTGCTTCTTACAAATTTGATATATTATTTGCACAGAGCAAATAGCTTCACCTTGCTGTTTCCTGAGTGAACACTCTTGGCTAAGCAGAAAGAATTTTTTTTTAATGTAAAGACAGAAGTAGGGGGAGAAGGAGATAAAAGCTGGAACTATCTATCCGTTAGCTAAAACACTAATTGCTTCTCGTGAATCACAATAACTTACACCAAAACTTCAGGTGTTTACCAAAGAAACCTGAAATCCAACTCAGATTTAATCGGGCTTTTAATTTAAATTTATTTATAAACCCACCCTCACCCCCACCTGAGGGATAAGATTATTACTATGCTTTATAAAAAAAGAGGGGAAATTTGGTTGGCATCATACTTGCACACAGGGGAAGGAACAGATAATTTAAAGAAGGGAGACAGACAAATAATACCAGAAAACCAGAAACAGGAGGAGGCAGAAAGAGGTGTGTGCTGAAACCTGGGTCAGGGACACAGAGCCGTAAGAGAACGTTTCTTGGCTCCCAGGTCCAGCAATCTGCTGCTCTGGATTCCTGGAACCAACTTCACCCTTTACTAGTTTGAAAAGGCCTTTATTTAGAGTAAGAGGAAAACAAAAAAGTATTTAAAAACTTTCTATCTTTGTATGCTTTGGAATATTCTGCAACATTCGGAAAGAACAAGTCTGCATTTCCCTAAACCAGAAATATTTCAAGGTATGTTAATAAATACTGCAAAAAGAAAAACAAGGCATCTTTCATTAACAGGCTCATTTTTCAACTTATAAAACTTCAGATAAATACCTGAATTTTCAGACCACCAAATCATGTTTCACACTGCTTTGGTGGTTCCAATAACCATGGTTTTGGTTATTGCTGGTTTCCCCAAATTGTGGTGGGCAACTTGCTGTGAAACTTTCTTTTAGAACTAAGGGTATTAACAGTCAAGATATGTCTCACTGCTCAATTTTCCTGCTCAATGTCTGTCTGGGATTTTTGCTATTTAGCTTCAACTTCGGGAGAGGTCTTAAGAAAGTGGAGCAATCTCTGTGAAAACAAATGGCGGAGTTAATTTATGATTTAAGCTACCAAAGGCATGAAGGATGCTGCAGCTGTCAGGGAGTTACAAAAGCCCGTCTTATTTGAAGCCCTTAGCTCCGAGTCATTTAAATGTCACCAGAGAAAAGCTCTTATTCTGCAAACCAAGACAGCATCACCCACAGCTGGATGCTGTCAGCTGTCAGCCGCTGCTGACCTGGAACTCTGGGGTTAACTCAACATCACCTACATCTGTTGCCTCCCTTGTCCCATTCGGATGGATCAGTTATACGTGACAACAGGCGTGATGCTTCTTCACATCTGCATGAAGTATTGCTTCATTTCTAACAAGCTGATTCCTTTGGGGGCTCAGAGATTCTTACAGAAAGTGTCTCCCGAGGAAAAACCCTTATTATGCCACTTCATCCCAACAATCTGTCTGTGGTTTAAATTTAATATACTGACATCCATGCCACACTCGATGTATTTCAAATAATTTTTGGGCAAAAAAACCTCAAAGCAACAACAACAAAAAAGTATGCCAGTGTTCTGTGTACCCATATTAAAAACAAGAACCCTTGGGAATGAAAAATAAATGCAATGGCTTGAATCATTCCAGAATTATGTCAGCCCTTCCAGCGGTTTGTAAAACGGTATAAGAAGCAAGAATCAAACACAATGATTTCATTATGGAAAGATAAAAACCCTTACAATAATATAGGGGAAAATACCTAATTGGTTTTGATATTGGTGCTGGGAAGAAAGAGAAGGACATTTTCTGGTTTAATTTTATTGTTTTGCTTATGGCACCAGGAGCCAGCTTTGTGCCTTACAAATTCCTTAATGTTCACTTGAACAACCAGCTCATCTCCAGAGCTGCTACTTGGGGTTTCTGCTGTGCTACAGCAAAGCTCTGATTTCCCCATCATTCACCCTTCTGTGCTATTACAAATAAATTCCCTACATTAATATCAAAACAGTATTTCAAAAGAGAAGTGAGTTTGTGCTCAGACCTGAGTACTTCAGCTACAATGGATCAAGCAAGAGATACCTAAATTCCCAAAGTGACAGCAATAAAGCATCATGAAGTAAACATTTATTACTGCTTTTAATATTTAAGGTATATCAGCATTCTGAGAAAAGTTGAAAAGGTGAAAATTTGACGTGGCAGGGGATTAGGACTTTTTTGTCCTGAAGATTAACTTTGTTTGTTTGAGAGTAGAGCGATTAAAAAGCACAGCACTAACCACTTAAGAAATTCCAACTTTTTCTAACAGCTAAAACGAGCCACGCAGGTAAGAATAAGAGAGAACACACTGAGCAGGCTTCGTGCTTATCTCCCACACTCACTTGACAGGTATTGAAGGAAGAAGAGCTGCTATTTGACTCTGGGAGGTAAGAGTAACTGATGAAGCTCTATTTCACCTCTGCAGCTTGATACGTGTTGGAATCCCAAATCCTCTCATCTATTTTCTTGCACAAGCTCTGTTTACTTGGGCTTCCTATGCCAACGGGTGAATCTCAAACGTCTTTAAAAAAAGGTTAAGGGTGGGGAAAGGAATCTGAAAAGTAGGAAATTAATCAAAGATCTACATATCTTTCCTCCTTCTTGGTTGAAATATGTCAGTTTTTTGAATAGGTGCCACTAAGTGCTCAGATAACTGTTAAAGTGGGGCTGCAGCCTCCCTGTAAGCCCGGGGTGGACGCTCCACTGGGGCACAACATCGGTTCCTGAAGTTTGTAGCCAAATACTAGAAATCTCTAGGAACATTATCATATTATTAATCCAATTCTGCATTGAAAACCTCCTTAATAAGGATTTAGAAATGTACTTCCTACTAAGACACTGAATCAATCCCTCAAAAAGATTTGTTCTGAGGTTCTGTAAAAGCAAAACGTTCTCTCTCAAGTACAAAAACTTAAAACAACCGACAATAACAGAAATCTTAGAAGCCTATAAGCTGTAGAAACAACATGTATTACCTCACATGCTCATCCTTCAATTAATTTGTGATTTTCAATAGGAAAAATTAAGTGCTTTGATGTAAACAGCAGCTACCAAAAAAAAAAAAAAAGCTATTAAGTTTCTTCTTTCTGAAAAGCGATGATTAATATTTAATTGCCTATTTTCACTTGTCAAAGCCTCTCCTTCATAATTAACACATACTCAGGTAACTCGAGTTCTAGCCCCCAACCTTCTACTTTATTACAAAGCTCAGGGAAAATACTGAGGAGCAGCCTTGCTTTGAAGTGTTCTGGCCCCGCGTGGCTGCAGGGATCCAGCTCTTCTGGCCAGTGACGGCTGTAAAAAGTTTCTCTTTAGAAACAAGACTACAAAGGCTGCGAGCTCCGGTGTTGGGGAAGTCAACAGCCACGGAGCAAGAAGTGAGCTCACTGCGAGTCCAAAAATCTGCCTAAACATCTTCTAGCTTTATAAATAAACTTGTATATTATTTTTTTTGTTGTTGTTAATGAGCCTTACCTGACACAGAGACTGTGTGTGACCTTACTCCTTGCTTCTCATTGTTGGCCAGCCTGTAAAACAGAGGTTGGAATCGCTGAATGCTGTACATTCTTCCCGGTCACATACACTGGGAATTCATCCTAACAGGGCACCTACTGTAATTAGCAGGGCCAATCCATTTCCCGCAGCGACAGCTTTGGAGGGGGAGAAAAGTCAGCAAGGAATCTACCATTTCCAACCCATCCGGGGGAGTAAGAGCGCAGAAAATGCGTTACCTTTTTAATTAGTGCACAGACTAACGACGACAGAGCCACCGCAAGGGGAAAAAACAAACCCCAAGTTGTACAAACTTTTAAGGTCGAGCTGTCTAAACACTGTCAATGTGTGTAATCTGGTGGTGCTTTCTGTATTATCTACTGGAAATAAAGTACAAATTGAGGGTTTGTCTGTAAAATGACTTACCTCCTACAACAATTTTAAACGAGTTTACACGTCAAGTAAATGAACAAAACCAATGTCATTTAAATGTAGCTAAGGTATAAATGTTCACTCGGATCAGAAATTCCAATAGATTCTTCTAAATTTCATTCACACACATACAGAAAAATAATTTTAATGGTAAGAAAGCATTGTGCTTCATGCTTTCAGAAATCTGGAATTTCATCTGGCACGGGCAAATCTTTCCAGATGCAAGATGCTGCTGGCTAGTAGTTTTATATATCTGAAAAAAAAAAAAAAAAAAAAAAAAGAGCCCGTTCCTCTGCTGCCAGACTCAGAGCATGTGTGGAGCCTTTGTTTCAATAGAGTCAAGCGTACAAATTAAGTTTTGGTTAAGTGTCCCAAAACTGAGAAGCAGCTTTTCCTTCCAACCTTATTTTTATTTCAGAAATCCCTACAAATAAATAAAAAAAAGAGCACAAAATTTATGTAAAAAGTTATTCTGTGCTTCTCGGTTGTATCTATTTAAGTAAAAAAAAAATTTCCTCTTCTATATGAATACACACTAAATTTACCAATTTCACTGCTTCCAGCCTCGATTTTCATTTCCTTTTCCTTCCTGCATTTTAACTCCTCACTCTCTGTCCCAGGAGAAAGCTACCTGGCTAGCGAGGACTGCAGCAGGACCTGTGAAGGAAGAGCTACCACTAGTTTCTAAATGCCTTGGTTTCTTGCAGATTCAGGAGCAAACTGTGTTCCATACTCCACCCAATAGTTAAAAAAAAAATAATAATAATAATTCTGGACTCCTTCCAGGAATCGAGGAAGAAACAGAATAAGGTGGTTGGGTCAGAGCAGGTATGTTCCCCATGTCCCAAAGGAAAAAGGAAGCGATGAGACACTATAAACTGCTACATTTCATTTGGTCTTTCAACAGTTATCTCCTGCTACTGGGTACCAGTGACACTGCCCAAAAAGGTTCAAGAATAACGATCTGATGAAACTGGCTTTAAACTGGGTCCAAATGCAGCTATCGAGAAAGCAGTCAGAGGGCAAAAATACAGAAGAAAAAAAAAAAAGGTTTGGTTCAAGGACTGGTTTAGGAGGCCACAATATGAAACTCCACATGGAAAGAGGAGAGAACCATCAAAACTTGCCAGATGGGATGGAGACCTCCTCACTGACACCAGGAGTGCAGAGAATCCGCAGGAAGGATTAATAGGCTTTTCTACTACTGCATTATGAGATATCAACAATGTAAGGAGTATTCTTAGTTCAAGTGCAGTTAAATTAGAAATCTTCCCTTATTTACCTTATTGGGAAGGGGAGAAGTGCAGAGAGGTATCTTAGCATACTTTATGTAAGAATTATGAGATGCAGATAGCACATCTCCGTGCACATCTCCGCATATCTTGGATACAGCATCACCATAAAACTAGCCAGAGGAAAAAAGGCAACTCCATTTGCTTGACAGAGATTAGCATTTTCTCCAAACCCACAATTACAATCAGAGAAGGATTTTTCTAAATTGCTCTATCTTAAAAAATAGATTAAAAAGTATTAGCTATGTAAATGGCATTCTTTATTACACTGAACCTAGAGATCCCAACTCAGACTGCCCCATTATGGAAATTTTATTAACGAAAGGTAACATGACAGACTTATAATAGGAGAAAAAAAAATATTTCTGTATTTCACATAAGCAGAAAAAGGGACAAATAGGAAAAAAAAGAGCATAGGCTGACTCACAAATTGAAACCACAATTAAAAAACTGTTTAGCATCGCTCCTATAATTACATTTACTCGTGGACTCCAAATAAATAGCCCGAATCCCAGTCAAGTCTTTTCCAAAACATCCTTCTTTTGTTATTGTCAAATATGTTCCATGCATTATGCATTTTTTCCCTCTGATTTTATTTCTGGTATCTGTATAGTTTAATGCTGCTGTCAGTCATTTATGCCCCATGGTCCCAAATGACTGCTATTTGTCCTAGAATCCCAAAGCAACAATAAAAATTAAACATGTATAAAAAAGTCCTAAAGAGTCACTTAAGCAAAACTATTTTTCAAAACTTTTTTTTTTTAATTTAAGAAAAAAAAGCATAACACTTACTTTGGTATTGACGGTAAAGCTCTTTCACCTTCTGTGTAAACAAGAAGAAAACAGGATTAAGATTTTATTGAAGCTTCCAAAAAAAAAAAAAACCTTTCTCAAAATGCAATATATACGTGCCTGAAACAATAATCATCACAATTTCTCAGGGAAACTATGTTAATTTAAAAGAGTCTTCTAGACATATATTTAGAGCAGTGTATCAACCCAACTCCTCCTAATCGGTGATACAGACCTTTCAGCAAACTCTTATCTGAGAGTATATGGAATATTAAAGTTCTTTTTTTATTCTTAACAAATAACTCCAATAAATCACCTTGCAGCAGGTGTGACAGTACCTCATCTCTCTAGTAAGAAAGGCTTTTCTTTTATCTCCCAGACACACTAAGTGCTAACACATAAATAAAACAATTGAAGCCAACTTGGACTTCCAGGCAAGACGACTGAAATAAATCATTAAAGCATGTAACACCCCGTATTGATTTCACCTTTAGTTGAGATTATACAACAGTAATGTTTAGTAGCCAGAGGTGAAGTTAGCTTTTTGTAAACTATTTTCAAATCCTTGCTGGTCGTTCTCTTGATAACGGTATTGCGTTAATAAAAACGTGGATGTACATAATCAGGCTTTTTTTCCCTACTGGATTTGATGAGACACTTAGTATCCATGTGGGGAAGGACAATGGGGAAGTCACAGATCCTTTAGTAAAACATCAGTGATTTATAGTAGATCGAAGTATGAAGGGAAGGAGGGAAAAGGCAATTAAAATGGATGATCACTCTCTAAATCACTGCAGTACTGATAAAAGTGACCCGAGAGAAAACGGCAGAGCCATGCTTTCAGAAAAGTGATAAATAGCAATTACGCAAAAATAATGTAAAGTCTGGCTTGTTCTAAACCTGTATTAAAATTCCTGAAATTTCCAGATGTTATAAAAGAAAACTACAGTCTTGCCTTTGTGTATTATGGGACTGAACAGAGAAATGCCCAACACTCAGATACGACGCATCAGAACATTTCACCATTTCAAAGGAAGTCTGCCCAATTTTAGTCAAGTCCAATCAGTAAATAGCTACTTAATATCAGTTTAAATTTTTATCAGTCACTTCATTTATGCTCTTTGCCTCTAAGAGTTAAGTGTGATAATGGAAACAAATATTAAGCTTAAAGTTTCCACTCTGGCCTAGGGGGACCTATATACCAAAATATTTATGAAAAACAAAACAAACATAATGGAAATATGCCAAACACAGTCCAGATCTGAAACGTTACCAAATTAAGAAAAACTGGATTATTAATGGATAGAGAGATAGATAATATCACAAAAACACAGGTTCTTTTAACAATCAAGAAGGATAATTTATGAGGAGACTCGCAATAAAGATGTAAATTTACAACAGATAAGGGATGGGAAAGCTCAAAGAGGGGAGAAAGCACATCTGTTGGACCTAGAGTTGCTACATGATTTGTTTTTGATGCGCCTTGAAGAATCAAAGCTCACCGTGGAGGGGATCTGGGAACACAAATCGTGGTAGAGACAGCTCTCCTACAAAATGTTTAATTAATACGTGGAGCATCGCTATGAACTTCAAAAAAAAAAAAGAAAACCTCAGAAAAAATAACGCCACAGTTTGTTTTAACTGGAGGGATTCTCCTAATGTTTGCATAAAGAGGAGTGTTCCCAAAGTACTGTGTAATGTTCCTTCAACTCAATCACTGCTCATCTGCTCTACATTAAAACACACCAATAAAAGGATCACACAAATAAACACATTCCATTAAATGCATTGATTTATTTTGCATTCCTGCCCGCCAGCAAACCACAGTGCAAGGCCCAGTTGTGCCTAATACTGTACACCACATAGAAAAATCAGAGCTCTTGCTCTTAACAGAGCTTAGTGAGTCTACAAGACCTAACAGCTGAATGATCAGCAAACCTGGTCAAAGGAGAACAAGACCTAGAAGGAAAAAGTATTAATGGAGTGGGGTCAATTTTTATTGCCACCTACAGCAGCAGTGAGTCAGGACCCATGGGCCCAGCTCATCTTAGATGGTGGTTACAGCATCACAGGATGACACGGGGTTGGAAGGGACCTCTGGAGATCATCTAGTCCATCCCCTGCCAAAGCAGGTCCACCTACAGAAGGTTGCACAGGAACGTGTCCAGGTGGGTTTGGAATGTCTCCAGAGACAGAGACTCCACCACCTCTCTGGGCAGCCTCTTCCAGGGCTCTGCCACCCTCAAAGGAAAGAAGTTCCTCCTCAGGTTTAGGTGGAACTTCCTATGTTCAAGTTTGTGCCCATTTCCTATTGTCCTGTCCCTGGGCACCATTGAAAAAAGACTGGCCCCATCCTCTTGACACCCACCCTTTAAGTATTTATAGGTGTTGATCAGATCCCTCCTCAGCCTTCTCTTCTCCAGACTAAAAAGACCCAAGTCCCTCAGCCTTTTCTCATAAAAGAGATGCCCCAGGCCCCTCATCATCTTTGTAACCCTCTGCTGTCCCCTCTCCAGCAGTTCCCTGTCCTTCTTGAACTGGGGAGCCCAGAACTGGACACAGTGCTCCAGATGGGGCCTCACCAGGGCAGAAGAGAGGGGCAGGACAACCTCCCTCCACCTGCTGGCCACGCTGTCCTGGTTTGAAGTAAAACAGAACCAAATTTCTGTTTAGTAATTTTACATCTTAGCGAGGCCTCTTCTAACTCTGAAATTAACGACCTATTGTGGAGAAAACTGCTCGTTCTCAGGGTGATAAAACCAATGTTTGTGCCAAGGAACAGCATGTAGAGAGGCTCTTGCTTATACTTATTTTTGTAACAACCAAGGTCAGCTAATTTCCTTATTTGCCCCATTAGATCGTCAGAAATGGAAAAAACGTAGAGAGGTCACACCTGTGGGGAGGAGGGGACAAGACAGGTGACCCGAACCTGACCAATTTCTCGATGCACCCCAGGTTGCTTCCACGCATCATGGAACAAGTACTGAAAAGGAGATGGAAATCCCGTAGAGATTTGGTCTGGGAGCTGCTCCCTCGCCTGGGAAAGAGCAGCCCAGAGGGTGACAGAGCAGGGCTGGGCTGGGAAATGGAAACACACGTGACGGGAGCACAATCAATGCCACAAAGCAGAGCTTGGGCACTGGATGAACAGAGCTAAGACCTGATGAAGGGCTTGACTGCCTGCAGTTGCTGTTGTAAGTGGCAGAACTGGAAACCCTCAGCCTGAGGTACTTTGTGGACTGAAGAGCATTTATACTAAAAAAAAAAAGCAAGCCACTCTAGTAGAGGAAAAGCCAATAATAGCGTTGGCAAGATAGACTGAATGGACCTGATTTCTGAAATAGCACCAGTGCAGAAGTGGCAAGAACTGGATTTACTTTACATACGTGCCTCTAAAGGAAAAAGCAGGCTACAGAGTCCTCCATTAGTTCAGCATGACTGGGAGAAGGGGAGAGTAATGTGTTAAGATATGAAGAAGTTTTTTAAAGCTCAACTTTGGCTGCTATAGCTGAGGCTGAAGAACAGCCAAACCACTGGGTATTAAAAGGAAAGTTCTAGGAGTGAAAAATTACTGTAACAAACCCCAAACCATGATCTTTTAGAAAAGAAGAGGCATAAAAGACAATTGCTCACAGGTTCAAACTAGATTAATGAAATGAAAATCTTGGTTTGTGATGCCAACTGTATTTCTAGTTTATTTACTAGCGTTATCACTGATGCCACCTTATCTTTTTGGTGTTGAATTTTCATGCCAATGGTTCATCGTCCCCGAGCAGCACACCAGGTTGGCTGGAAGAGCTGAGTTTGTGTGCAGGGAAGATTTTCCTTTGCGTGGAGGTAAGATTTTCCTTTGTGTGGAGGTGAGGCTGCATGACTAACGCTAATTCTACCAGAGCTGCCTGTGTTGGAGCTAAGGGTTAGTCACACACACTAAGGGTCAGAAATAACAAACAAACATGCAAATTTAAGAATAATCTGAATAATTACTAAGTGTTCTCAAAACATCTGACATTCTTCATTACTGAATGACCAAGTTTCAGTTTTTCCTCTTTTCCTGCCATGCTCAGGCAGGAGGCTACGTATGGAGCCAGGAAAGACCTGAACTATGTCAACAACGTTACTCCATTTGAAAAACTACAGGAAAAACCAGAGGCACAGAAAAGAAAAAACATGGTTAAAAAGGGACTCAGCTTTAGACTGGAAAGCTTCTGGGATGGTTTGTCTACTTTCTTGTATTACAAACAGGGAAGAAGGAAACAGTTTATTCATTGTTTTAGATACCAAAAAATGTTGGATTGATTTCCAGAGGTAAAGAATAGTACAGGAGGATAGAAATTTCCATTGTTAAACAGCTTTGCTTGGGTGTTTTTCAATAATTAAAGCTGGCTGAAATTAGAAATGCTAATGAAATTTAATTAAAATTTTCTCTTTAAATTTAGGTGTACCAGCACCCTGGCCTCACTGCTTCTGGCTAGTGGATTGCTACAAAATTGACTGATCAGCACTTACAAAATGCATCTCTCTGCTTTAGTTCTATTTTATGAGAAAGGCTCATGAGACTTCTGTCAAATATTTTAAACAGAGTATCTAGCAGGAAGGCAGGTATTTTTAAAAATTAACACTAGTCAGATCCTTAACCAAATGCATTCTATATAAACTCTCTGAATTTCCACTTGTATATTAGGGAATCACAATTCAAGACAACACCTCTCTGTTAGGAGTCCCTTTAATTACAATTTATTTACACCTGCTAGTTAAGTCCTGAAAACTAGTCCCAATTATCAGCCATTTTTGACGGCGTGATGTTTACTCTCAGTGTGCCTCATAACAAAAATACCTGATGGTTCCTCCCTGAAAGACAAGAGCCTCCAAGGGTGTTTTTTTTTGCTGATACCTTGTGTCTTCTATTCAAGCACAAAATAATCTAGATATGAGTTTAATAACTACCAGAACGAAACACCTCCTTACCTTTCTGTGGCCTGATAATAAAAGACTGCGTAGCTCCATTCACCAGCCGGCAGTAGCCGTCTATCAAGTCAGCCATGTTCTCCGCAATGGTTAAGGATGGTGCTGTCACCGTCAGAGGCTGAAGAAGGAAAAAAAAAAACCAAGTCACCAACAAAGAGGAATTATTGTAGCTGCAAACACTGAGCAGAACAGCTGTGTCATTGCATCAGAACTTCACACACACTTGCAAACAGTCAACAGAAAAATGAGGGTGAGGAAGAACTATCGGATTCTCGCTTTACCTCTTCTGTCACAAATTTGAAACGCGAAGTTCAGAAAGCACAGCTAATAAAACCCTCCACCCAAATGTAATATTAATCTGGGCCTATTAAGTGGCTTCCTGGCCAAACTTTCAGTCAACCACGGTTCATTGCAACTCCTATGACTTTCACAGCTATAATGATGACAATTCTGAAGAAGCTGCTAATTCCTCAAAACTCTTACAGGTGCTATCTTTTTTCTACCCTTTTGCAGCAAGTTCTTCTTCGCCTTAAGAAGTAACCTTCCCAATTTCAAAAAAGATAAAAAAAACCAAAAAAATCCAGACAGTGGAAAAGATGAGAGACATACAGACAAGCTATTAATTTTAACACCACCAACATTCATCATCTCTGCACAGATTTGCCCACTTGCGCCCAGTCTTGCTCTACCACAGTAGAGAGACTGTTTTCCAGTTGCACCAAGGAGATTTTATTTCACTTCCAGCTCTGCCTCTATAATGAGGGAACAATTTTTCCCTCTTTCGTACTTCCCCTTTCCACAAAAGTGAAAGTCCTCAGTTTCCTCTTTAGGACATAGCTTCATATACATATACAGGATACTATTAAGTTGCACTTAAGGGCTACTATTTTTTAATTAAGCTTCTTTTACCAATATTAAAGTATACAAGCACCAGTTGCAAACCCTAAAAGATGTAATGAGTTTTTAACCTATTTTAAAATCAAAAATACCTGACTAGCATAATGATGATTGCTCACACTAGGCTTCTCCTTAAAGAACAAGAAAAATCAAACAACTGCAGAATGTTTGGAATGTAAAAATGTTAAAATATAATGCACTGGCTGTAACTACAGGAGGAGCAAGAGAGTTAACAATAACTAAAGTATTTGTACACACACAAAGACAGGCAGTGCCCAGCTTAAACATCATGTGCAAAAGCACAGTACACATTTAGTATAAATTTACACTGACAGCAGAAAAATCCAGAATGAACTTACACACCAGAACAGGAGTAAAATACACAGAATATCTTCATTAAGTGTATACTAATCTCCAGCCCTTCCCAGGAAAACCAAAGCTGGGAAGTTTATCACAACTCTCAACATCATACCTCAGGTGCACCCGCTATCTTGAGCTGCAACATCCCTTTTCTGTCCTTGTCTTCACTGTTTGAATACTGAATAGTTTGCACTTGATTGAAGTCTGCCAGATGAGTCGGCTGCAGAAGGGTCATGAAAAAAGTGAAGAAAACGTCAAAATTAATGGAAAATACTTAGCCATTATTCCTGATATTGCAAACACACATGTAGAATTTGATCTCCAAATTACACTTGTAGAAGTCTGTTCCTCCGTTTCCTCCTACAGTGTGTCGTTAGGGTTTGGCTAACGACATATTCAAATATCCACAGTGTTTGCAAAATGAAGCCAAGCTCCAAGGTTGCCTACAGAGGTCAGTGTTGAGTAACTCCAGGCACCCGCTCAAGAACTTGGCGGAAACAACCTCTTGCAGGTCAGACTCAACAGTTGCCCCCCTGGAACATGCACTCACAGTGCACTGAACACAAACCAGACGGTTGTACAAGGTACGTTCTTATACTCAGCTACGGATTGTCCACGTTCAAACCTTGTCACTACCTTTGAGTGAATTTCAACAGAATTTGGGCATGGACTCAACTGAAGTCATGACTGCGAAGGTCCCAAGCATTTTGCTACGAGAACCTGCCTGAAGATACTTCCCCGCACCATGGAGGTGGCAGGAAATCCCATAACACGAGCCGTATCACGTTATGAAAAGACCATTAAGGGTATGATGTGAAGCAAATAAGCCAGCAATGACACAAGTGCTCAACGCTGATTAAATAAGCTCTTCATTTACACATTCCTAACAAAGAGAAGAATAATTTAGAATAATTTTCACGTTTCACTGTTAAAAAGCCACCAATAATGCTTTAAATTCTACAAGTGAGCACTTTGCTGGGTGCAAAAGCCACCAAATTAAGCGCTCAGGCTGACACCATCTCTCTACTTAACCCAGTGAGTGCATTTTCTGCGATCCCAAATCCTGAGTTAATAATATCTGAATAACAGCTGTACACGCTGAATTTCCCAGCTCTTCTGTGTTAAACTCAAAGATTAGACTTGCCATTCCCCTTTGTATGGAGTTCAATTCACAACAGGTCACGGTTGTTAAGACAGTAACTGAGAAAAGAAACCAGGAGGAAGACTTACATTTGCACCCTTGTCTGTCAGGTAACTGATTCCTTCTTCCGGGCCGATTGCCAGCTCCACTGAAATAATCCAGCTTGACTTCAGAATGGAAGGAGAAAGACAGGGCAAAATTTCAATAGGAAGACAAGACCTTACTATGGAACACTATCCTCCAATGTCGTAATTACAATTTTTACTAATTAATCTCCAGAAGCTTTGAAACTCTTCAAGCAATTTAAAATATATTAAAATCAAGCAATTCAGTAAGTAGCAAAGCTCCTCGTGGCTGGTTTCCTGGGGATCCGTGCTACTCAAAATGCATTTCCATGTGTTTTATCTTAGGTCTACACGAGAACTATATATTTCCTGCATTTCCTCTTCTCGTGGACATTGATGTTCATGTTCTAATTTCTACTCCTATGTCTATTTTCACAAAGCCTGCAGACTTAAGGTCCTTTCTCAAAATGTGAAATTGGTAGAGATTAAAAGGCATTAGAGGAAAATTTACAAACAGAAGAACCGGAGAAGCCTCATTTTCTCAGGAAACCAGGTTAAAAATTGCTTGTCTTTCACAAACAAAACACCAAGAAATGTATTTAATAATGCACAATTCTTACTCTACTAATGAACAGTGCTTTTATAACAGTCAACTGAGAATCACAGAATCATCTAGGTTGGAAGGGACCTTAAAGATCAGCTAGTCCAACCATCAACCTAACTCTGACAAAAAAATAAGTAGAAATAAAAAATCACTAAACCATATTCCTGAGGATCACGTCAACCTGTCTTCTGAATGCCTCCAGGGATGGTGCCTCGACCACTTCCCTGGGCAGCCTATTCCAATGCTTGATAACCCTTTCGGTGAAGAAATGTTTCCTAATATCCAATCTAAACCTCCCCTGGTACAACTTGAGGCCATTTCCCCTTGTCCTGTCTCCTGTGACTTGGGTGACGAGACCGACCCCCACCTCTCTACACCCCCCTTCAGGTAGCTATAGAGCGTGATAAGGTCTCCCCTCAGCCTCCTCTTCGAGAAAGCTGGAAGTAAAATCAATAAATGTATTTTGCTGTTCATGAAATCTAAGAACTCATCTCTGCATCAAAAGAGGAGCTAATTAGTTGCAGAACTAAAGAAAACCAATTAGACTCATAACTACAGCACACAGTGACCGTCACATTCCTCTACTTACACCGAGAGCACACTTGAAGCATTCCTTGTCAAATCTGTACACTGGAGAGAGGATCTCAAAGAATTTCAAAATACTTTCTTCTCTATTGAGGTTGGCAAATTGTCGAAATGTTTGTTGGATTAATTTTCGTAGTGTTTTGGCCTGCGTACAAAAATGTTTAAAGATGGATTATTTTACACCTAATAAGTGATGGTGCACTTAAGAGTTTCATTCACTTTGTAACACTAACAGTTTCTTTATTAATGAGATGCAGACACTTCTCAAAAATACAGCTTTAAACTGTAGGCAACAGTTCTGCCTTCTAACTTCTGCTTGGGAACAAAATTATTTATTCAATGTATTATAGAGGGAATATCTGACTAAAGATGTTTTGAAAAAGATGTAATAAAATACAACACGTCAACCTTTGCAGGGACTGTTTTTCCCAGATTGCTCTTTTCTCCCAACTTCCTAAGTGTCTATAAATACAAAACCAAAAAAAAAAAAAAGCAACCTACACCTTCACATCAGGTTTTAAACTCAAATCACCATTGTTGTCGCTGGTAGTAACAACCCAGCTGCAGCAGTGTCTTAATCTCTGTGCACAATATCTCAGACCATCCATAATATAGTGGATTCTTAAAGTCTGATAATATGTAAAGGTATACAAAAAGATAAAATTTAAATAGTAAATTAAAATTAATGTAAAAAACAACGCAAACCTTTAAATTAAACTATTTTACTAACATATAAAAATACTAAAATCTAAAAGAACTGAAATAATATTTCATATTATTTTATTAACAGTTTTCAGGGCAGAAATAACCACTTAAAAAGAGCAGCAGAAATCACTCTCACAACATCTGGGACAGTGGGACAGAGCAAGACACCTAATTACATTTCCTGAAAAATAAAGTATGTAAAGCATATAAGCAGGCTTTCAAAACAGCTGCATTTAAAAAAAAAAAAAAGGATAACTAAACTAAGACTTTTGATAAGTATTCACCTGTACATATTGTATAATCCTTGGGAAAGCTGCCACTCGTATGAAAACAGAAATGGAATCTTAAAAGCAATTTCTTTAACATGCCCCAAAACTGAACAAGCAATCAAGGATCCTGAATAAAACCATCTGATTCTAAACACTAGAAGTCATCTGGACAAAAATTCAGTGCCTTCTCCTCATCTGTCCTAATCATCAGAATCAGAGAATCATTTAGGCTGGAAGAGAGGGAGGAGCACAGGTACGTTGTGTCAGTGGGGCAGGGCTGGTGACCCACTGATTTTTCATTGCTGTTTACATCACATAATGCCAAATTGTCAAAACCACAAACACATCTATTCTTTTCCCTTTGCCAAAGCTTGACCCATATCTAAAGTGACCGAACGGTTTTAAAATAAACCTCAGTAATACCCATTTCTAATATATCTTCCAACTAACAAAGACATAAGGCAAACTCATGCTTATTTTTGCAACATGTCAAGGTTCAGACAGGAATTACCATTGTTCCTCTACCAAAACTTATTTCAATGACCTATTGTAACAGCATTAAAGCTCTTCATTCTTTCAGGTTGCCTATAGCAGCTCCAGGCACTACACAAATATAAACTTCCTCTGGCGGTTAGCGCTTCCAGTCAGATTAGGCTTTCATTTTTAGTAAGCCTTTAAAGAACATTCAGAAGTCTAAATAGCCACAATTTTTTAAGGGGAGTGTTCAGAAAAGAATTACTCTAATAGCAGTGATCCAAGAGGGTTCTTATTCACATAGAAAATGACGGTCAATTTTGCAACGACACCATAAAAAGAAAAAAAAAAAATCCTCTAGCTCAAGCTGTCTGAAGCACTCCAGCCACTCAGTTGTCGAAAGATACTTTATTCCACCCATGGTTCGCTCTCCTGGCCTGTTTCAGCATCATCTTGACCTCCATGCAGAATGGCGTATGTTACTTGGACTTTGGAAGTCCACACAAAGACTTAATCTTCACTTTGAGATCATTAACAAGGTGTACATATTAGTCAGTTTGAAAATCACACCTAATTTGCTCTTAAAATACTTCCTATGAATTTTTTCTTCAGCTTTTGCTCGAGGCATGATTTAGAGCCACAGGGAAGATTCCTAATTTGCAAACTACACACAACCTGGGTTACACCCATTTCCCCACATCCCTCTCACCCCAAAATTGTCGGTTTAATTAGATGTTTCCCCGTGGTGTTTGCATCCCTGCTATACCCACGTACCACATGGCTCAGCTAAACAGAATCACAGAATGATACGGGGCTGGAAGGGACCTCTGGAGATCATCTAGTCCAACCCCCCTGCCAGAGCAGGTCCACCTCTTGCACAGGAACATGTCCAGGAAGGTTTGGAATGTCTCCAGAAACAGAAACTCCACCACCTCTCTGGGCAGCCTCTTCCAGGGCTCTGCCACCCTCAAAATAAAGAAGTTCCTCCTCATGTTTACATGGAACCCCTTATGTTCAAGTTTGCCTTGAACTTCTTTTCCTGCCAGCTCAAAATCATTGGTCTTCAGAAAGTGCAAGAGTCATTTAATCATTTGAACCAATCCTAGATGATTTTTAATAGAGATTTCACTTTCATTAAAAAGCAGACCCATTTTTCCTCTTCATATGTCCAATGTTTTTTTCATGTCTTTGCAAGGTTCTACGCAGCTTCACTTTCTGGCAATTCCTTCTACTTCTTTCTCCTTTTCTCCCCATTTCACAATTTCTAAAGAACAGTTTTCTTTCTTGGTCAGTTTTCTGGCTCTGTAATACCATTTTTTGAGACAGTTATTCATTCTTTTATGTCTGGAGCCTTTCACCACAATTTCTCCCATTAGAAGAGAATAGAGTTTCAGATAATTGCTTAAATTAAAATGCAGAGGGATTACTTAAATCCACTTGACTTCATTAGCTTCTGATTTTCAAAAGTCTTTTGAAACAAAACCTCTTGATGACAGACCTTTTTTTTTATCCATTTAAATCACGAAGCAGAAACTTTCTAAATGTGAAGTAGAATTCTATTATTTCTATAAAACCATCCCTGCTTACCAAATCCAGCTCTAATATCCCAATTTATGATTTACACTTCCATGTATGAATGGTAAAAGATATTTTACCAAGACATTCATATCAAGATGGCGATAACTGTAAAAATACTTGCTGACCATTCTTAACCCCTTTTTAAAAACATGTCGAGAAAAATTTGCATTTTTGACACTGGGAACATATGGACTTCAATGGAAGTGAGACTCAAGTAACATTTATAGTCTTAACCAGGATTAACATAAGTGGAAATTACTGGAAATTGTCCTTGAATGAGCTGGATACAGCCTTGAGCAAGGAAAGTAGAATATGGTTTACTGAGTGGCCACTAAAAATATGCTGTTTTCTTACATGTCCCTTTCCTCTTTCTCTAAAAGTCTAATTTCTCTTTTAGGGGAGAGAAAAAAAAAAAAAAGAGTTATTTAATACTAAAGGATCTGAGGACTCATTTTTAACAAGGTTTGAGAGGCAGAAGTGGACCACATAAATTACTATCATTTTAGTTCTGCCAGCACAAGCTGCAGAGCAATTCCCTTACAACTATACAGGGAAAATAATAATGCAATTTTCACATTTCTGACACTGATTTTTATTTATTTATTTTTTAGTAGTATACAATTGACTGGAACTATAATTACCTTCACTGAATCTAGTAAACTCTTCGGGAAAAAACGTCTTAACCCAACATCTTTCCTGAAACAAAAACACACACAGCATTAATATAAAAAACCGTTGTGCAATATTATATTGCTATTTTTCAAGGTTCGGTTTTGTTTTGTTTTTAATCTAGCACATGCCATATAATAAAGGATTTTCACAGTAAGGTCCTTGACAATCTCAGAGTGACAAACATAGAACCACTGAAGCGCTCGCTGCTCCCACAGCAAATGCAGGAGAGCAGTGTCTTTAGGTTAAATTCAAAAGGAAATCACATTTATAACAGGTACCTGCTGTAAAAACTGTATTATTTGAAATGTTGGCTTGGACACAGAGAAGTTTGGAGAACAAAAACCATATGCTTTAATAATTTAAAGAATATTGAAAAAATTTACAGCATGTAGGAAGCTGAGAAGTGAAGATGGCAAATTCTAATAAGCGTGTATTAGAATTGAGCAGGAGATAAGGGAGCAGAACATAAGGGAAGGACTTCTCATGGCATCACCTCAGTAAGCACTTGGACTCTTGTTCCACTACTGCTTTACCCTTTGCAGGACTATAATTATAGTGGATTTTTTTTTTCCATTTCTGCTGTCACTTTTTCTTCATATTGAGCATTCCCAGCTTTTTATGGCAAGGAATCTCACTTTTTGCATCTGTAAATCAGGCTCCCAGTTCTGTCTGTGGTCTCAGGTTTTGCAAACTGAATTACATCGAGCTCACCTGTGCCCTTACAACTAGGGCTGCAGCCCTTCTTTGAAACCCAGAGCCATAAAGATGAAGGAATTTTGTGGCTCAGATGCACTGCTCTGAGCTTTTATCTGATGTGTGTATCTATCACTACAACTAAACTTTAGCTTCAAGAAAGTCACCTGAGGAGTGGCCAGAGATGTGTTAGTGCAGGCGATGATCATTATACAACAGGTATATCAAATGTTGTATGACTTTGAACTTGTTGCACAGTATTAGCAGAAAATTTGCATGAGAAAAAGGAAAAACTAAGAGAAAAATGTAAATAGGAACAGGACTTACATCCTTGCCTCTCATAGGCATTACTGACTTTTTTCCTCTAAATTTCAGAGGTTACAATCTCTTTTATATAAACACTGTTTCTGAAATGAGTATGAAGGAACGCTTTCCATGACTGCATGCTTTCAACATACAAACTCATCTGAATTACACGTGGCAAAAAAAAGACAAGCCACCCCGAGACATACAGTATCTAGTTACTGCTACCTACTGGCGCAAGAAGAAAGCCAACATTAAAGTCAATATAAAAAGCTTGCTCAGAATAAGAAAACAAGGTATTTTTAAAGCTCTCTAAAGACAAGTATTAAACAATTTCACAAAACATACTAAAAACATCCTCAACTGAGAGGAGCAGAACGATCATGGGCAGCAGTGAACCCTGGCATCTGTGCAATGACAGTGAGCCGAAAGATTATCAAAATTTCATAAATGTTAATTCCTTTGATGCATTTCTTCTCAAATGCAAATTAGATGCGGTTTATCATCCCACACAGTTAAATAAACCTAACGCACTATTACCATCTAAATAACATGCAAAGACATTTTGACAAGGAATATATTAGTTTAGCATTAAGCAGTTAAGAGAGAAATGGTGTTTTCAAAAATGAAGCACCCAACATCCCTCCAGGATTACTTCTTTGAACAGCCCTGCAGCACACGGCTGCGACAAGTTGACTCAATTCACTATTAAAAAAAGAGTTGCAGAGTAGCCTTTTGCCCAGATCTCTATGTAAAAAATTCAGAAGAAATTCTTATGCAGAATGCAACACAACACAAATCAATAAAATTTGTTAACAAAGCATGTCGGGCGTTTAACTGAGATGGGGAATTTATTTACTGGAGGAGAAGTGAACATAAGAAGTGCACAGATTTAATGCCACGGTCAATAACAAACTATGGGCACCTCTAAAGAAGAGACCAAGCACTGGAAATTGGACCATACAAAGTTTTAAACACACAGGTCCTTCCCTTCTTTCCTCAGCTGTGCTTTTTGGGGAGAAAATGGCCAACTTGGGACACACACAACTCAGTCCTTCAGATTAACAACTCAGACATCTGTTTTCTGATTACCAGCAGTAATCAGAAATTACCAGTAGTAATCAGAAATAATAATTAGTATAATAATAGTAATTAGTATAATAATAATTAATAGCAAGATCCTGGTTCCTACAGTTCTACTACAGCTTTGTATTTAACCTCATCTACTCCAACCTACTTGTGGCTTTACTGTAATTTTACATATTTTTTTAATGTCTAAACTTCAACAGGATTAATAAAACACCAACTACAGATAGATGATACTGCTTGTCATATAATGATAAGCAGCTTCAGGCAACATATATCTTTATTTCTATTTTTCATCTCAATTGAAGTCACAACAAAAAAGTAATGTTAGATTTACATAATAGACTTTAACATGCTTTTTACAAAACTGTGGCTGCAGCTGTTCCTTCATATAGCTCCCATTTTTGTACTTGTAATTATCCCTGCTCTATGCTAACAGGCTTCAAATTTATTATGAAAAAAAAATTTCTTTCATTACATGAAGGCCCAACTATTAAAGGCTACTTAACAGTTTGATTCTATCTACCATTTCCCATCCACATTTGGTCTTGTATGAAAATCCGATCAAAGACGACTACACATCAAATAGACATCTGACAAAGCCAGGCAAGAAGCAATCACACCAAATGCAAAAAAGTGCCATTTAAAAATTGCACTCAGCTGGTGAAGTGCCTCGTGATGAACTAAAACTGGGAAAAAAACCCACAAACAAAAAGCCTCACTTGAGAAATAAATATTACTTGTGTAGATAAACCTTTATGGGCTATTAAGGTGGTAAGAGAGAATGAATAAATTTGGGGGTTCTCTGGCACTTCTCGCAGACTCTTAGTAGCTTATAATTATCTGGAGCCACTTTAAGGTGCTTTTATCCTCCATCTCTCCCATACAAAACACATTTTGCTTCTCAAAGAAAAAATAATCTTGAAGTGCACAACCCTACATTTGCAGTTTGCAGGGCATTAAGCTGTTACGTTTTGCATATCAAGGTTTTACTTTGCTTTGTCTTTCCCAGCAGCAATTAAGTTATTTCCCACCAAAATAGCTACTGCTTGGAAAAGGCACGACCTGAAAGAGACACATCACTGTTCAGCTGGAAGCAGCCCCACACCGAGCCCTCCAGGAACTCTCACCTGTCATAATTATTAATTAATACTTCGTGTCATTTGTTACGAGCCTTGTTTCCTCATCATTTCCAAAGCTGTTAACCTAGTTCCTAATGTTTTGTAGCTTTTGAGTTGCTAAATAACTGACTTAAAACACCTCTCTCAAAGTTCTTGCTGGAATGTACATAAACTGCAACCGCTGTAACTCACAAGCTCCCTTTTCCCGAAGAGGATGAGGAGGGAATCAGAATTTCTCCAGATCACAGAACCTTCACACCTTTTTTAAATCACCTTTTAGCCTTGTCTGTCTGCTCATCCTGTTTGTCTGTCTTAGTCCCTTCTCTGTGGTTCCTCAACTGGGATATTTCTACTAGTGGTTACTGACAGAAAACTAAAATCCTTCAAAAATACCCCTAATTCAAACAAAAACAAAGCTTTGAAAATTCTGCACAGCTGGAGGAGCACTATAGAAATAGTAGGCACTATAGAAATCAGAAGGCAATTCATTAAAGTTATCTTTGCCTATTAAAATCATATTTTTATTATATATTTTTACATATTATTTTTATATTCATTACAAAAATACAATAAAACCAGAGAACTTCACTGCTACACAAACCTTTTATACCAATTTTAAGTTAAACTTACAGTATCTTTTTACAAAGCTAATTAGTAGTGAGGAGCAGATGACTGGTGTATGTTTATATGTACTTGTATGTTTATATGAAACTTGTTCCACTAAATTAACACAAATAAAACCAGTTTGCAATCCCTGAAGCCTCTAAAAGACTTTGGATTGTTTGGACCGAATTCATCAACTGTACAACGTGCTTAAGTAGCCAAAATGCTTTCAGTATAAGGACGATTCTTGGTCATCTTAAAATTTGTGATCCACAGATAAATAAACTTGCTAATTGCAAGGTCACCACTCAGGAAACCCACACACTGAGCAAATAGAAGAAAAAACAATACCACAAACATTTTCAAGCAACTCAAACTTTACCACAAATGAGTCACAACTGAAGAATGCAACTATGCATAGAAAACAATTTAGAATCACCTTAGAACTAGACTTGATGAACCCATAAACATTAGCAAAATCATAAAAAAAAAAGTCATAATAAGCCTCATGATCAACTACTCGTGATTAAACAACTCTAACTCTCTTTCCCTGGACCAGAGTTAAAGGTGCTCTTCCTACTTCTATACCTTGATAGGTTTCATCATCCTTTTCTTGTATTCAAGCACTCAAAGCTCTCAAACTTCATGGAATAAAAAATTACAACAGAAACATTTTGTTACTGAACTGAATTCCAGGTCCCTGATTAAGACCCAGTTTGAACCTGAAGCTAGAACACAATACTTACTCTAACACTTCATAGTTGGACTTCTTTTCTAATGCATTGCCTCTCATCTCTCCGTAGGATCTCCTGAAGTCAGGAAAAATATTTGAAAGCGACAATTATTGGATGATCCAGCCTAAAACTACAACATTAATGTAGTCAAAATCTTTCAGAGACTTACCATTAGCAAACATTAGCACAATGAATTCAACTATAAAAATTAGTACATTATTCACCTGCCTCAACCCATCGAGATTTTTGTTTTACAAAATAATTTAGTGTATGGAACATTACACAGGACTAGAGCAGTAGTGTGTTTTCAGAACCACTTTAAACCAGTTCAACTACGCTGCTACCAAAAGAAGTGATTTAATCTACCCTTTTCTACCCTTTTAGTGTTTCCTGCCTCGTGTCTGGGCTTGTAATAGGGAGAACCAGAGGAAGCAGGGAATGATGAAAACGGAACAATTCAGACATGTTCACATTAAAAAAAATAAATTAATAAATAAATCAAGAACGTGTAGCTGTTGTTGGGAGTTGGATCATTGTTTTCACTGGGAAAGTGGACTAGTAAAGCTTCTGGGAAGAGAGTCTCAGTAGTCAGCTACTGGAAACACCTCATGAAAACACTGAAGAGCCAGGGAATGAGACTCATGGAGGGCAGGACTTGGCTGACAAAATAATCATGGATTATTATCCTCATTGCATGTTTTGAAATTAGGCCCCACCAATTTTGTAAGGGTGTAAGGAGTTCGCAGTTACACAAAGAATTTTTGTTTTCTCGGGGGCTAAGGGCAAAACTCAGAGCAAAGACATCAGGTTCTCCAACGATACCCAGGCAATTTCATAAGCCTGAATTTGCTTTTCTTTTGGAAAGTACTGTTCAAAGGACACTTTTATTCTCTGCTAACAAGTTTCCATTTGCCATTAATTTCTTATCAACGTTACTTCTTTCCTAATCCCCCTGTGCGAGACAACAGCATAACTAAAGCAAATGTTTCAGGCTGGAAATTCTCCATAAATTATCAAAAACCAAAACATGCATTTCAAAAGCTGTGCTGGGAGCTCTCTCAAAGATCTCTTAATCTGATAAATTTATCTTTATTTTCCAGCTGTCTACACAGTCGACAAGAACACCAAAACTACCCAAAAGAATTCTTAAGATTTAATCATTTGAAAACAGCACATTAAAAATTGAGTAAATGCAGAGAGGAATATTTAGGAATATTAGAAAATGCAGAGAGGAATAGCAATATTTAGGTTTAATTACATTCTCTAGCTGTAGGATTTATATATGCACGATGACAAGGCTATTTGCTAAATAACACCACAGATGCATTTTTTTTAGGTTTACTCACTGTACTCTACAAGCCTTTGAATTATTCAGATGACAAATTCACCCAAAAGGCAGTAGCAAGATGTCATTAATTAAAATTTTTAAATTAATGTTAATTTAAAAATCACTAGAAACTGGTTACAACACAGTCTATTCAGTTTTTCTTCAAACTATTTTGTAGAAAAAAAAAAGAAAAAAGTCTTAATGACGTTTTATTCAACTCTAGTGGTCAGAAATTGATGAACTACAAGCAGTTTCAAAATTAATGTATATATTCAGTCAGAAACATGTTGAATAATAAATGAAATTATCAGCTTACCGGATTTCAAGGCAACCTAGTTTCAAAGCAATTTCCTGGTCCACTTGATCTGCTATTTCTAACATATAGTCATTTTTCACCTACAGCAAAAGAAGCAGGTACGCATCACAGAGAGATCAGTTCAGTGCCGATACAGACTAAAACACTGCCCAAACAATTTTAGAATAAATACGCTTCAAGTTTCATTTTCTGGAATGATTATTTTCAGCGCACGAAGAGGAAAAAAAAATTATGTTGATATTCTTCACAAACGAGCTGCATTTTTGTAAGAAACCCATTTCAACTGCAATGAATTGGATAAAAAAAATTTTCCTTATCTACATCGATATTACTTATGTTTTATTAAATATAATCAAAAGCTTTCCAGGAGGCTGAGCAGATGGTTGCACCTGCGTTCAATATATGTGAACGTTGGCTGTATTCTTGAACCATCTTGGTCAACAGTTTTTAATTCTGTAGGTGCATCTAATCATGCCCATAAACCCAACTGTGAAAATAACAATAGCTGTAAGTAAAAAGAGTAGTATGTGAAAATCGTACTACACACTGTCTTAAAAGTTTGAATTAGCAAGAAGAAACAAGAGTGAAACTAGATGGTTACCATCCACAGTAGGAAATAAAACAGGCCAAGGAGCATGCTCTGACCTGGAGGAGGCCAAATACTGCGGCCACCTCCCTTGAAGAAGGTTGCCGGGCCAAACCAGCATATTAAGATTCATAGAATGGTTTGGGTTGGAAGGGACTTTCAAGATCATCGAGTTCCAACCCCCCTGCCATGGGCAGGGACACCTCCCACCAGACCAGGTTGTTCAAAGCCCCATCCAACCTGGCCTTGAACACCTCCAATGATGGGGCAACCACAGCTTCTCTGGGCAACCTGGGCCAGCGTTCCACCACCCTCAGAGTGAAAAATCCCTTCCTGATACCTAGTCTAAATCTTCCCTTTTCCATGGCTTTCCAAGCCATAACCCAGCATCCTATCACTACATACCCTTGTAAAAGGTCCCTCTCCAGCTTTCTTGTAGGCCGCCTTCAGATACTGGAAGGGAACCTTCTCTTCTCCAGGCTGAACAACCCCAGCTCTCTCAGCCTGTCCTCATAGAGGCTCTAACCCTCCTCCTGTCTTCTATGCAACAGGCATTTTTTATCAATAATGTATCTCTGCAGAAGTACAACTTTAATGCCACATGTTATCCTCTATCTTAGGAAATCACAAACTTCCTACTGAGATCCTAAAGCCCAAGATCCTAAAGCTGTAGAAAGTGCTGAAATATCTCAAAATTCCATGAATCAAAGAGGAGTTTATACATTATTAAATTAATACACCTCATAAAATGTTTTTTTGAGTGATGACAATTTGTAAGAAAAACTATCTCAATCTGCTACTGCTATGAAATCCACAGTTTAACAGATAAGGAAATACGGCAGGAGATTCAAAGCTGGAGGCCCTCCCCAGTCAGCATCCTCCCAGTAACGCGTGAGCGCACACCACAGCACTCCCTTGCCACCAGTATGACAGCTGGATCCAGTCCGAGACTACAAAGCAACAAACACGTGAGACCTTCCTAGCTATGAAGTGCCTGAAAAATTGTAATTTGTTACTGAAAGACGTGAAAGAAGAAATACGATAAACTGCACGAGAGTGAGAACATGACTTAAGACAATAACTGCAACATCAGGAGAAAGCTGCTTCATTTGAACTCCTGCAGGTACTCGGCATAACGAAACAATAAGCTTTTAACTCTTCTCAATTTAACTCCCATAAATACTAATGAGATAGAAAAATAAATAATTGTCCTTCAGCGTCATGCAGTTTGCTATTTGTATACACATATGAAAATGGTACGTCTGTATTCCCATGGCACTAATACACAAAATATGTAGAATTAATAATAGTCTTTTTCTTCATTATGCTTACATTTAAAAAAACCCCACCGACTTCTCATGTGAAACAGCATTCTATTTGAGTTTTTCTGGTAACATTTACAAAGATTTATCTGATTAAGGTTTAAAAAAATCAGCCCTCCCAAAACGACTCTATATATATGGTAATTGCAATGGCTCTAAGTGATACAAACTGAGAGAGATGTCTCTTCCAGGAAGCCAAGATGTTCTGAGTCTGTATCTTCATTCAAACCCATGAAGGTCCCTAAGTGCAAGGAGTCCTCTGTGTCAGCCAAACAAACTGACTGACTAACTAATGGAAAAAGTATCTTCTACTTTTTGAAATAATTTACAAATGACCATGTAGAAATTAGAGAGAACAGTCAGTTTTATGACCACACATATCGTGTATCTACAGTACATAGCATGGATATGGACGGATGGGTTGAGGCCAGTGAGATGAGGTTCAACAAGGCTATGTGCCGGGTCCTGCACTTGGGTCACACCAACCCCATGCAGCACTACATGCTTGGGGAAGAGTGGCTGGAGCTGCCTGGTGGAAAAGGACCTGGGGTTGTTGGTCACTAGTCGGGTGAATACGAGCCAGCAGTGTGCCCAGGTGGCCAAGGTGGCCAACAGCATCTCAGCCTGTATCAGGAACAGTGTGGCCAGCGAGGTTAGGGAAGTAATCATCCCCCATGTTCTCAGCACTGGTGAGGCCCCACCTCAAGTGCTGTATATTCACTTTTGGGCCCCTCACTACAAGAAAGACATTGAGGTGCTGGAGTGGGTCTGGAGAAGGGCAATGAAGCTGGTGAGGGGTCTGGAGAACAAGTCTTATGAGGAGCACCTGAGGGAGCTGTGGGTGTTCAGCCTGGAGAAAAGGAGGCTGAGGGGAGACCTTATCGCTCTCTACAACTCCCTGAAAAGAGGGTGTAGCTAGGAGGGAGTTGGTCTCTTCTCCCATAACAGGCAATAGGACAAGAGGAAACAGCCTCAAGTTGCACCAGGGGATGCTCATGATGGATATTAGGAGAAATTTCTTACTGAAAGCATTGTCAAGCATTGGAACAGGCCACCCAAGGAAGTGGTGGAGTCACCGTCCCTGGAGATATTTAAAGGAATATTTCCTGATGTTCAGAGAAAAACTCTGTTTCAATTTATGCCCACTGTGTCCAGTCTGGGCACTAGGCACCACTGGAAAGGACCTGGCTCCATCTTCTGTGCTCCCCTCCCCCTGAGCCTTCTCTTCTCCAGGCTGAAGAGTCCTAGCGCTCTGAGCCTTTCCTCAGAGCAGAGATGCTCCAGGACCTTCATCATCTCTGTGGTCCCTCACTGGACCCTGCACAAGCTTTACTCAAAGTCATTACAAGACCTGGAGGCAGTTTCAATAAACTTGGCAATCCCAGAAGTTTGAATATATTTCTGATGAACCTGTAATGCTCAGTATCAGCAAATGCCAAAATGGGAAGAAGTTTCCCGGGAAAGGGCACTTGTGGAAACGGGACAAAAGATTGCAGAGATTTTGACTAGTATCTCAAGTAGCGTCCATTTACCATTACTCTTCATTCTACCCCAAAACTGCACCTATTGGTAACGGTATAATATTTTCTAAGAGAAAATATTCTATAGCTAAGGTTTTGTTCAACTTTATATCAGAACTACCATCTAGACACCTTCATAAATGGCACAACATAGTAACTGAAACAGAAAATTAAATTAGACCTTCTGTTCATCACTAAGGCTATGAAACCTGTCCTGCATTAAAACTGTCAGACCCAAGTTCAGAGCATTTAAATCAGGAATATCGTTCTCAGGCTCCCATGTTATTGCCCTAAATGACCTCTGCAGTCCCCACGGTGGCAAAGGACAGAACAGTACTCTTTGTCCCCATGCCTTACGTTTGAAAAGTAAGAAACAAACTGAAAATGCAAATTTTACGTGAGTTCAGTTCTTATCTGGACAGCCGTATTCCAGAGACGCACCACGTTAACAAAAACTATAATCAATTTACTTCTTGTTTATACCATCCATGCTGAGGTTTAACAAACTTTAATTGTACTTTAAACACAAGCTGTCATTGCATTCTCCTACCCTTTTCCTGAGAACTCACCTTCAAATTTCAGCCAAGTTACTCCAGCTAAAAAGAGACCATCTCTCTTCACAAAATGCAATACCCAGTCAGCCTCACATCCACCCAAATCAAATATCCACTGGTTAGTTTGCTTCTATTTAATTATTTCTTAAAAAAAACAACCCCGTGCATTCAATTTTTTGAACCATTTCAGCAATTTTACATCACCAGGAAATTTCCAAGCCATTATCCAGCTATTCCTTGAGGTGTTCAGACACCGAGAAGAACCGACTGAAGCAAAGTATCTTTTCAATGCTGACATATAAACCCCCCACACGGCAGAAACTGTGCTAATTTGAGGCTACTATATATTGTAGTCAAATTTTATTCATTTATTTTCACAGCTCACTGCCTTGTAGATCCTAGTGCTGAAATGCTTCATTTGTTTTAACTAAACCGCTTAAGAACATCTTCAGTTTCGTTTAAATGTATTTTAAACTGCTGCCAGCCTCAAGTAACTGCTATTCCATAAATAAATAAGCTCCATTTCCCAAACATATAACGTTTGGAGTTTCTTTCCTCTTGCCCTCTGGAAGGACAAATTCACAAATTCCAGTCGCGTTTTCCCAGTTTGACTCTGCAACTACAGGCAGCAGAAGTTGACTAAGAAAATTTAAGTACCCTCCTGACCCCAACACTTTGGAAGAAAAAATAAGTGCTGTGAAAATTCTCAGCTTATTTGCAAGACAAAAGTGAGATGTTTTCACTGGAATGCTGCAAGCAGACAGTTGCTTACTTGAGTGGATAATTTTGGTAGCATGAAAAGCAGAAAAAAGGGGAGTTTTTTTGCACATTCCAGTCCAGAAGAGATGGACCAACACAGGTATTTCATAAAGGTGCAGTAAATGACATATATTCCTTCCACCTCCCATTTCACCCAACAGAGACTCTCCCTTGCTCATTTATCGTGTGGGGTGTTGTTTCTGAAGTTCCTTGGTACAGAATCACAGAATGATACGGGGTTGGAAAGGACCTCTGGGGATCACCTAGTCCAACCCTCCTCCCAGAGCAGGTCCACCCAGAGCAGGTTACACAGGAACGCGTCCAGGCGGGTTTGGAATGTCTCCAGAGAAGGAGACTCCACCACCTCTCTGAGCAGCCTCTTCCAGGGCTCTGCCACCCTCAAAGGAAAGAAGTTCCTCCTCATGTTTAGATGGAACTTCCATTTGTTCAAGTTTGTACAGTAACATGGAGTTTCAAGTCTTTAAAACTCACATTATTCAACCTGAGGAGTGAGATAAAAATGCCTTTATCCACCCAAGAAATGAGATGAAAACATAGAAAATGTCTCCTTCAGTGTCCAGAAGTGCCCAATAAGCGGCATTCACAAAATCGCTCATGACATCCTCTCATCAAAATTAATAGCTGCACTTGATTAGCATAAAGCACTGCCTACATATTTTATACACATATTTATTTGTGTGTTTAAACTTTGGAAGGTATACACAGAGTTTAGAAGCTTCAAGAAGCCTATGGCCATAATCTTGCAGCCTAATTAGATTGAGCAGTGGAGGTAATACATTGATAGAAGGAATTAATTTTATCTTGCTTTTTTCAGAAACCTGTCTGCACACATTCTTCTTTAGATTTCGGGGGGGGTGGGGTGGGGGGGTGTGGGTGTGTGTGCAGATTCAATATCTACTCCCAGAATACTGAGAACTTCTCTTATCACCTTTAATTTTTCTCGACTATTCTCTCTGAGATGGCATTAGATCAATGCATGAACCAAAGCTTGTGAAAAGATTAGATAAGGATTTTGCGAGAGGTTCAGCACAAGCTGCATAACCTCCTAAGCAAAAAGCCTGAACAAATATTAAATAGAAAAGACGCAAGAGATAATTTAATGGTAATTAAGCACAAACTGCCACAGGGCAATTGAATAGTTTTCCTAGAAGTCTTTTGTGTTTGCTCAATTATTGCTTTTATTATTATTGTTAATATAGTTAAATGAGAGAAACGAGAATACTTTTTGTCTGTTGAAGAGAAAAAAGGCCCTATCTTGAAGAGCATAAAGCCACCCTAAAATACCCAACCAACCATACAAGAAAGAGCAAAGCAGAAACCCTTACTGATTTCCACCAGCCCAGTGCCGCCTTTAAACTTAAACGATGCCCTCAAAATTTAAGAGACTCCTGCTAAACCTTTGTGCCATCACTTCAGTTACGCTACATCCTAAAGACCAGATGCTCTGGCAACAATAGACTCTGTGAAGCCTGCAGTCATCTCAAATGCTTCACGGTCACAGAATCACAGAATGATATGGGGTTCGAAGGGATGTCTGGGGATCGTCTCATCCAACCCTCCTGCCAAAGCAGGTCCACCCAGAGCAGGTTACACAGGAACATGTCAGGTTACACAGGAACATGTCCAGGCGGGTCTGGAATGTCTCCAGAGACAGAGACTCCACCACCTCTCTGGGCAGCCTCTTCCAGGGCTCTGCCACCCTCAAAGGAAAGAAGTTCCTCCTCAGGTTTAGGTGGAACTTCCTATGTTCAAGTTTGTGCCCATTACATCTCATCCTATCCCTGGGCATCACTGAAAAAAGACTGGCCCTTTCCTCTTGACACTCACGCTTTAAGTATTTTTATAGGTGTTGATCAGATCCCCCCTCAGTCTTCTCAAGACTAAAAAGACCCAAGTCCCTCAGCCTTTCCTCATAAGAGAGATGCTCCAGGCCCCTCATCATCTTTGTAGCCCTTTGCTGGACCCCCTCCAGCAGTTACCTGTCCTTCTTGAACTGGGGAGCCCAGAACTGGACACATGACTCCAGATGGGGCCTCACCAGGGCAGAGCTGAGGGGGACGATAACCTCTCTCCACTTGCTGGTCACACTCTTCCTGATGCACCCCAGGATGCCATTGGCCTTCTTGGCCACAAGGGCACATATTGTTGGCTCACGGCCATCCTGTTGTCCACCAGGACTCCCAGCTCTTTTTCCTTAGAACACTTAGATTCATACTAGGATTATGAATTTGGGTGTTATACTGCTAAAAGCCTGTACACTTGTTATTTGGTAACAATCAAAATCCCAAAATACCATGTCTTAAGTGAATCATTTCAGTTGACATTGCTTCCACTTACTTACTCATTTTGCATTCCAGCAGAATGTGCTTATCTGAACTTCCAGAGAAAAGTATATTGGAAAACAATTTAAAGAAGGATAGAGACAATAATAATTTCTTGCTGCAGTTCCTTGCTGTGGTGATTTCAAGCACCTTTTCCCTCAGATTTTTTTTAGTAATGTTCTGATGAGTTTAAATCAGACTTACAGCCCGCCAGGTGTATGCTTTGGGGGGAAAGGATTAGTCTTTTAAGTTCAATTAAACACGGTATAATGGAAATGCAAACCACTCCAGGCTCCTGGATGAGCACGATTATCATGTCAGTGGCAGAAGAAGTAACTGGACTCGGATTTGCTCATTCACAGCCTGGAAAATGAGAATCAAAGCGTGACCTACGCTTCACATCTGTAGTTAACTCCTGGGTCATGACAGCTACAAAGAGTCTACTGCAGGGAAGGGATGCAGTATGTGGAAAATATGAATGGCAAGTATATATGCACCTCTTGTAGGTAGGAAAAAGAAGTCCTTAACATGTCCTGATTAAATAAAAAGAGAAACAGAACTATTACTCCCCCCCAACAGATACTACCCGTGTTCAATGAACACATGCACTAGTATTTATTACAGGAATTACAAAATTCAACATAATCCTACGCCATAATGTCTCTCTCGACATCTTAACATCCTGATACTCAGCAAGAATTCACTTTGTTATTTACTTTCTATTCTCCTCAATATTTTTAATGGTTTTTTTTTTCATCCCTGCTCTTCATTGGTTAACAAGAGTAAAAATCTCTTACGTATCTAGGCTTTTGAGCACTAGAAGTTCAAAGATACTCTTAAATCAAAAGAAAAGAAAGGAACTGAACACTGGACCATGAACTAATGAGCTTCTTTTCTTCACAAGGATGACAGGGACATAAACAAAAGGACAGTTTCATTTCTGATGTCAGATTTTTAAAATATTTGGGGGGTTGCTTGAACGAGTAAATTACTGATGGTGCAACTTCTAACTTCTCAAAATTTACTAGGAAATAATGGGCACTTTCCCAGCCATATAAACGGTGAGCAAATTCCAGCTGGTATAATTTAAAATAAAAACTGGAGACAGAGAAAAGCCCATGTTTGTGAAGATGGAGAAATTAGAGAATAGCCCTACACGAGCACACATGATTTACGAAGAAATCTATCACAGGCCTCGTATTTTATATACCAGCTGCTACTTTCAAAAGCCATCTGCTTCATTTTTCTGCACGCTATTTTTTTTTTAATGCAGCTGCAGTATTTCAGGAAAAGGTTCACTGGGGCTGACAAGCCATCTTGCCAGTGCAGTTCATAAAAACACCACGCTGGATTTTAATTTCTTTATTAAGAACAAGAGTAAAATCATTCTGAACTTAGTACTCAATGCTTTCCAGGAGTTTAAGGATTTTTAAAAAAACCTACTTGCTGTGTCTTAAAAATCTATTTTGGGTTTAAATTTGTATATATCCGTAGAAATTATTTTTTAAAAATTTTCAAACTTTCTATTGAGTCGTCTTTTGAAGTTTTCCACAGTTAACTACTGTGGAATTTCTTTAGCAGCAGTACTATCAGATGGTGTCTCAAAAAGGGGCAAATACCAATAATTAGCCACTGCATTGGCTTTCCCAGCTCATTTAATGTTACCAAGAAATTTCCCACAGGATAATCTCTAATTTTGCAGGAGGACAGTTTAAAAATAAGCAATCTATTTCCCTTGCTTTACTTTCAACATCTGTGACCTACTTACACAACTTAGTCCTTTTTTATTTATTTTCTTTCAAATTGGCATTGATCTGAAAACGACATTTAAACAGCACTTCAGTCATTAAGTACCCCCTAAAGAGTTAAGCGCATAACTAAAAAAAATTTAAAAAAATCACCAAACACATAAGATATTTAGATAAGCAAACAAAGAAACAAAATGTCTTCTGTACTCCATTTAATAAGTAGAATAAGATTTGTAATTGCTATAGTTTAATGAAGCATGGAAAATAAAGATTCCCATTACATCATCTTCCTCTTGTCCCTTTGTTCTATCCAGATATTTTTAGCTGGTGTTTTTTATAGTCAGAAATTAGGTACCTGTGCTTAGTGAAATTTATATTAATAAATACAACCTTCTTTTTAACCTTCCGTATCTGCAATAAATAATTATTTATTCTCCTCTTTAACAGCTCAGGTGTGTTCTAGCACCTGCTTTCAAAGACTGAAGTTTCTACTTGGAGGTTTTTTGGCATTTATAGTAGTGTCTGTGTGGTGCCACCACAGAAACCGGTCATCAGGATCTTCCTTTTACACCAACACATATCATTTCTGGTGACATCAGTACTACAAAAGTCCAGTGAATTTTTTCCTGTAATTTACCATCTCATAAATTCTGGCTTCTGTTAACATGAAAGTCCAGAATACTTCAATATAGCTGTTGGAAAAGTTCATCTTCAGCAACTTCTTATGTAACCAAGACAAGGATATAGCACATTTATTTTCTCCACAATTTCACATTCCAAATGAACACGGCTGCTCTGTGCTCAGTCCTCCTGTTCAAACTGCTTTTTGTTCCACTCTTGTGGCAGGTACCACATGGAAGTCCACCACAATCCACAACACAGCTCTTCTGTGGTACCCTATCAGATATAATTATCTCCAATATTCTTTAATCTGTCTTGTAGCATTAAATACACCACAGAGTTCTGTGGCACTCTGGGACAGATACACAGAATCATAGAATTGTCTTGGTTGGAAGGGACCTTTCAGATCGTTGAGTTCAACCATCAACCTAACACTGACAAAAACACCATGAAGCCACATCCCTCAGCACCACATCTACCCATCTTTTAAATACCTCTAGACATGGTGATTCCACCACTCCCCGGGCAGCCTGTTCCAATGCTTGACAACCCTTTCGGCCAAGAAATTTTTCCTAATATCAAATCTAAACCTCCCCTTGTGCAACTTGAGGCCATTTCCTCTTGTCCTGTCACTTGTTAATTGGGAGAAGAGACGCACCCCCACCTCACTACAACCTCCTCTCAGGTAGTTGTAAAGAGCGATCGTTAATGAATGCAGTAGAGTCACCTTCTATATGGATATAATTGCTTATATCTATAATCACCAAACTGCAAAATGAGATGGCTCCTCCAGCTTCTCAGTGCAGTCCACCCTCGTTCACCACCAGCAGGTTCCCATAGGAGAGTGAATTTTCTTCACTACAGACTCAGAATAATCAGTTTGCAAGAGTAGGGTCCCAATTCACAACACTATAGCTTCACAAATCTTATGTAAAATTAACACTCAAAGATTTGTGCCTCATCTGCTCTGAACGAAGCACCAGATGCCCAGAAGCCCAGAGCACGCTTCTAATGTCATCAGGATTTTTAGGAGCCACCTAATGATTGTAATGATGGTTTTTTAAATATGCACAGGAGGGATACACATGTGTTTCCACCCCTATTTACCCATCTGATAATATTAAGAGTTATTGTAGAAGCTAAGTCTACATGAGGGAAAATTAAGGCTTTGGCTTTTTCTAGTGGAGTTAAAAGCCCTAATTCAGTATCAGGATAACATTCATTTGCCATCTGCCCTCAGCTGCTCCTCCTCTTTATCTTCCAAGGTCACCGTCTCTCTATTATCTCGAGGTGAACTTTGACATCTCTAACTAATTTTGGAAGCTCCTCTGTTAATAATAAGGGCATTAGAGATGGGGGAGAAGGGGGGGGGCGGGGGAAGAAATCAACTTCTGACGAGGCTTTGTTAGGGACAGAATGGCTAAAAATGATCCCTTCTGTCCGAGCAAGCCGATCTCCAGATGTCACTGCAATACACACTGCTGCCTCCCAGATCTTCCATAAAGTAGGACTATACGCTTGGGAGCCATAAAGTACTCAACCTACTAAGCGTGCCTGCTAACAGCTAATTTTATACGTCTCTTCTCCACCACACAAGTTTGCTTTTTGAGGACAAATGAGTCCAAGCGTCAACGGGAGTCAACTTCTTTTTTTTTCCTAACAAAGACATATCCATGCATCAGTAGATGGAAACCGGTCCTGAGCATTTCACACTTAGCATCTTGAATTAACAGCAATTCACCAAGAAGGTCCACGAGCGCTATTTTCATCACGTCGCTTGACAGGTGGAAATTTTAAATTAAAAGGGTTTTTTTGGCCAGAGCTTGGCTGACTATTTCAGAGATATTTCAGAATACAAGTGTGTTTTACAATTGTCCCTATCGTCCAGCGCCGCTAACAGAAAGCAGAGATTTGACCCAGAACATTTGGAAGATACTGAAGTAGCTACATGACGATACAAAGAGCAAAATCCACGAGAAGAACGTCTAAATGGTTTTGAGAGGGTAAATCAAGTTTTATAGTTAAAAAATGAGAGCTTTATGAGGAATTATGAATATCAGCAATTTCAGGGAACTGACCCCTGTGAAGGGTATCTCACTCATAATTACTTTTACAAGCTGTAAGGAGCAGATAGATGATGTGCAGTTTGATTTATAATTTTACCATTTTTTTAAAAAAATAATTTTTAAAATATCTTTTTAAGCAGCTGCGATTCGTACTTTTATTACCACTTCCCTTTAGGGCAGAGTTTATGTGTCAACCACTAACTCTTCCTGAAAGATCTTTATTTTTGGTTTATTTATTGTTTTAAACAGGCTGCCAATATCAGGAACAATGCCAGCTCTTCTCCCTACGTCCTTGACTTTCTTCAAAGCTTTTCCTGTCAAAGTCATTTGCTTTAGGTCTCCTATTTTTATTAGGATATAAGAGATGTTTTTATTTAATTAGGTTAAAGAGTCCAATTCCCAGCCTGCATTTCAAATTACATCTCACGCACCTAAGCCTTATAAAACTTTAATCATGAAGTTATTACAGTAATTGCCTGGACTTGAAATTTCCTACAGTTTGGGGGACAGTGTTATAAAAATAACTGAATTTGCATGATGCATTTATCTGCCACAATATAAGAGACTTTTCATTTAAGGAAACGCATTTTAAGTGTTAACGTTGTCTTCACAGACACTACAGAGACAGAGCAAAGAAGTGCCACGAGAAACTTTGCTTCCTCTTTCTTTAGAGAATTTCCTTTTTATTTTTGGAAGAAAATAACTATTACTTTTTTCCTCTTCTCTTTTCAAAAAGTTTCCTTATTAAAATGAACCTGCATTGTACTTGTCTGGTGAAACACTGAATCCCCATGGAACAGAATTAAGCTCAGTTTTTGCAGAACATCATTTACCTGCCCTAACTTTGACACCATCCTCTCTCTGCTTAGAATTCCTTCTCTTACACAAACCTTGGCTCGTTTTAAAAAGCAAAACCAAAACATGTTCCAGTCCTATGGTCTCCTTTACTATACATATATGTACATCTCGCAACAGCTCCAGGCTAAAGAAGGCAGCACAGAGAAAAATTCTACGCTGATAAAACCAACCTTTTCTAGTTATTTGGGGTCTAAAAAATTCCCCCCAAATTACTTTAAGAGTCTTCTGTTTGAAGCAGAAGGACAGCAACAATGGAAGGGTTGATGCCCAAGAGCCATTTCCCCCCCACCCTCCTACAGACACTTACTCCCTTTTCATCAAGGGTTAAACCAGCTCCAATTACTGGAGGCCAATGTGTTATTCAAGGATAAATGTGCCCAGGCTCTTGTCCCACAATAAAAGGAAGGCAATTCGAGTAGCTTACGTCTGATTCTCATTATATGAATGTTTTTAGAAGCTGTATTCTATCTTGATGTGAGATATGGCTTTCAGTCCTCACTGGGGAAAAGAGAAGCCTGTCCCCTTTATTCTCACCTCCCAACAGCCATGTCACTGGAACAAGAGGGGAAGGAAGACACAGTGAATTTCACTAACAGTTATTTAAAGCAACTGGAAATGCTCCCAAAAAGTACAAGAAAAATTTGAAGTCTATTTTTCATTACTCGAAGACCTCCAATTTTTAATTCTCCTTTTGTACCCTTATGCTTATTTCCTCTGAAGTTTGGTAAAAATTGATACAAAAGACAGATATCTTTATTCTTCTGAGATTTACAAAGCAGTCAACTGAACAACAAAAAAAAAAAAAAAGGAGGCTACTTAAAGACAAAATCTAACTTATGGTATTTTTACTCAACAATCTTCATGTTTATGGTTTTGGGGGTGGGGTTAGAGTTGACTTTGGTTCTGATTTAGATGCACAACACAAAGGACACAACTGAAGGCTGGCACATAAAACCTAAGCAGGGAGCATCTGCCAGCTGTGCAGCCAGCCATAAATCTGGCACTTACTGATTTTCTTAATAATTTAACCTCACAATTCAAACAGCGCTGGGTGGGTTCCAATTTGCCTAATTTGACTGAAATTGTAAGCAGTTGGGCCCAAGGGAATAACGCAGTCAATGTAGTATCACTCCTAAACACTCCCCTTCACGGAAAAAAAGAGAAGATACCTCCGAAGACCCATCACCCACTACCTTTGACATCTTCCAGACAGACCAGTAAAAAAGACAGAATTCTGGCACTAGTTTGTTTACCAGAGCCCTCGACCGGGATGTAAAATGATGTGCCTTGAATGCACAACTCCTCCAGTCAAGGGGAATGGCCCGAGCATCAGCCTCTCCCCCATCTCCAGCCTCAAAGCCTGAAACACAGATGCTTCGTCAAACTGCACTGTATCAATATTAGTACGATTAATTCTGACGTTCCAACCAAGTTCCATGGGGGGGGTGTGTGTGTGTCCCCTCCTTCACACACACCAATTTTAATCCTTTGCTGGGCAGATTGCAAACCAGGGGCACTCTTCTGAAAACTCTCGTTAAATGCCCCGCTTTTATACTTTCCAATTAGAGCAGCTGATGCCCACTGCAGATGGCAGAACGACCGCCCCCGACTACAAGCGGCTGTACATCAACCTCCAAAGAGTTCTACTCTCAGGTTCGTGATTTGTTCAAGACTCTTGAAAATAAAGAAAAGATGCAAACCACAAGAAAGGTCACGGCATCCTTAAAACAGTCAAAATTCAGGGGAGGAAAGTGAAAAAAAAGAAAGATTTCGCTTATTAAGTCCGAGCTGAGAAGACTGAAATGCTTGCACCAATTTTTACAGGGCACTGCACTCATTGGGGTGAATGGGAGCAGTCATGCATGGGAAGCTCCCAACGTGTGCCAGTTTCCAGTTTAACAGCCCAATAATTGTGGTTTGGGTCAACTGTATGAATAAAGGCAGTCTGTTGACAGTGATTAAGGCAACACGTTGTTATCTTTACAAATGTTCTGTGCTTTTCTGGAAGATGAAGACCACTTGAGGATTCAGTCCCTTCCTTGAAATTTCAGAGGTTTTTTTCCACACTGCTGCTCTGCAACTCTAATTCAAGAAAATAATTACATTTTCTAAAATCCATGGAAAATTCACGGGTAACAGAGGTCACCATGTTTCTTTTCCGTCTCCATGAACTTTTTAATTCGATGTACATTTTTAGTAAGTCAGACAACATGTGTTTAGATGTCACCAAATCATTTATAGGTTCTCAGCCTCATCTTTTAAGGAAAGATTTAGTCACAAGCAGCATCTGGTCCCCAAAATCTTTCTCTCATTTATGACACACGAGACAGCAACGTATTTGACTTTAACATCCACAAATGCCAATGTGATTACAGAAGTGGTATTCTGTTGTTTGTCTTTTTTAATTCCATAACTAGGTCCTACATTGATTTTTTTCTAACATAGTTATTTCTGTGAAGAAAGCTCAAGATATGTACGTGTGCACATATGATTTATGCACATGCTGTTGTTCTTGCCTATATCATAGAATGGGTAGAGTTGGAAGGGACCCTAAAGATCATCAATTTCCAAACCCCCTACCTTGGGCAGGGGACAAGATGATGTTTCTGATTGTGAAGGGTGAGCTGTGGTTAGCAAAGGAGGATGTCAAAATCTCACAGGAATAACAATGAGAGAGGAACAGAACATGAAAAATTGTCTTTCCTTTTTTTTTCCACATTCCCCTACATTTTAGGTCTGTTTTATGATGCAGCGTTATTGCACCAATTCTTTTCCTGCCTTCTCTTCACAAGCCAGTGGGGTTGCCTTAACACCTCACCAGATAAAATTAATTGTCCTGATTTATTCAAGAGGCCAAGTGAGACTTACAGAACAAAACAGAATCATGGACGGAGAAGGACAGCTCTGAGAAGCTGTGTGTCTGATTCCCATTACAACAGCGACCCAAATACCTTGTAGCACCCCAGAACAAAAACCAGTGGAAGAACTTTGGAAGAACTAGAGTCCGAAATACCTCATGATGAGGTGGAGAGGAAAGGAGAAGATTAAGAAAAAGGTTTAGTGTGCCGAGCAAGGAGACAAGAACCTCTGATTTTAATTTTATAACAGAATTAAGATTCAGGGCATCGTCAGATACAGGCAGCTCTACAGTCGTCTCTGCAGATCAGTTTCTGTCATCCTTCAAAAACCTTTCTATCCTGAGCCATTTGTATCTGTTTCTAACGATTTCCACAAATTTAGTAAAAACATGTGTCTCAGAAAATGCTAAAAAAAATAATATTCCTCTAGTATTTTAAATTCCTTGCTTGAAAGAAAGAGTTCTCTGAGGCAAAAATGAGTGGACGCTGCAGGATTCCCAGCTCTAAGATAGGGAAATGATGGAGTTTAGAAAATTATTTTGGAGTTCATCACCTACTTTTGCATCATGGAAAACACAACTCTCCTGTGTTTAAAGCCAGTATAAAGTCAGTCACCTGCTGCTGAGGTTCTCTATGAGGAACATGATTTTGTTGTTTCTAGAAGAACCGCTGGTGTGACTAAAAAGTCACTAAAATCCAGACAGTTTTAGGCTGAAACGAGTATATCACACAGATGAGTTAAATCAGAATGCTGAGTTCAGGTAAGCCCTGGACTAGAATTGTCTTCTCAGAAGTCAACTCCATCATTTATCAGTACAATAATTTCAGACATGAAAAAAAAATAAAAGTCATTTACCTAAGGCAGAAATGTGTGTGTGTACAGTTAAAGATAGAAGACGTTTAAGAAATTAGTATTAGTGTTAATTCTATATCCTGCTTCCAGATAAAGTATTGGACAAAGGGTAGGATTATGCTTCCCTCTTTTTAGAAACTTCAAAAGAGAATTTAATCAGAATTACTGTTTCCTGGTTCCTCATCTGCAAATCTGTCTGTTCACAAGGGCAGAATGGTGCCACGCTTTGGTGCAGCTCCAGCTGTATCCTAATTTTAGGGGATGTTGGTCAAGAATTTTGTTATGTCCCAAGAAACCAAACTAAGATCAGGATATTTAGGAATGTGGCAGAGACACAAGAAGAACGGTAGCCCATGGGAGCAGTTTTCCTCGGAAGAAGCCTCTGGGGTTTGAGCAACATTATAAGTACTTCTTATTGTTCCTTTGACACAACAAAACACATCTGGTAAAAAAAAATACATAAATATATATTCCCATTTCAAAACAAAACTCTGGGGCTTTCATGGTGTAGCTCTTGAGCTCTGCCATTTCAGCTGACTTCACAAGCCCTCTCCCCCTGCCTCATTCCTACCTTATCTCTCTCATTACAATACTCCATCAAACAACTCCTTTAAAGAACCTAGATTTAAGGTAATCCTACATAAAGCAGTGCAAAGTATTGCTTAAAACTGACATAAAACCGTATCTGGTTCACAAACCTGTCACCATCAGTAACACAAACTGTTCGTTAAGCACTAACAACACATTTCAGTGTGTGAACACAGACAGGGTACCATCCAGACGCTGGAAAAGACCTAAACCCACCTAATAAGTGGGTTAAGCCAATAAGTAAGTTTAGGTTTGAATTTTCAGAGATGGATTCTTAAAGACAGGGGATACTACAACTATTCTCATCCAGACTCGTCTAAGAGATATCTCTATGATTAAAATTATTTAAGTGAAGAAAACGAAGATTTAGGTGTTTAATTTACAGAAACTTTTACTATTATGCAGTTTTACAAATCAGTAAGAGATACTCAAATCAAGAAAATAACCTAGTAATATGAGTGGAAAAAACATTCCATGGGTGTACTGAAATTTCCCACTTACTTGCACTTGCAAAAACAAAGAAATTTGGCATCTTAATAAAGCATTTCAAATAAATAACTATAAGAAGGCAGATGAAAACCAGTAAATTTTACCGGAGTTAAAGATGACAACTGCAGAATTACCATGTCTTTGGAAAATATTCCTCACCACTTCTCAAGGAGAAAGATGCCCTTTGCTTTATATATGCAACCTTTATTTTTACCATTTCTTTTTCTGCATTAACATGTTATCCACATAAAAAAGCCAGATTTCCCCAAATTTGTGCCAGCAAAAGACAAGAGTAGTAGAAATGAACGTACCTGCTGATAGAAAAAATTTAGAGTGGGTTTGTCCTCAGTGAACTGGTTTAGAAATCCTTTTGGCAAATATCGAATTCTCAATTCGTATCTGAAAAGCAAGAAAAAAGAGAATTGGTGAGATGAAAATAATAATTGATTAAATTTATAATAAAGTATATTTAAGAATCTATTCACAGTAGTAAGAGCAAGTATCACAACACTGAGATTTCATCACAAATAAAAGATATCTTCACACATTCTTAAAAATAAGGATAAAATCGAAACAAACTCAGAAAACAAAGGAAGTGTCAGGAAATGTAGTGACAGGACAAGGGGCAACAGTTTTAAATTGGAAGAGGGGAGATTTAAGTTAGATATTAGGAAGAAATTCTTTACTATGAGGGTGGTGAGACACTGGAACAGGTTTCCCAGGGAAGCTGTGGATGCCCCATTCCTGTAAGTGTTCGAGACCAGGCTGGATGGGGCTTGGAGCAACCTGGTCTGGTGGGAGGTGTCCTTGCCCATGGCAGGGGGGTTGGAAGTTGGTGATCTCTAAGGTCCCTTCCAACCTAAACCATTCTGTGATTCTGTGACAGTGCATGAGCTGCCATAACCACCAATGTCACCCCCAGCAACACCTTTTATCTCTGGGTATCACAAACACAGGACTCAAAACACATCCCACTGCTCCAAGTAAGACTGGCAACCAGTGATATCCACCAGGGAGCCACGTCCTACAGACAAACCAAGGGCTTACTCAAGGAATGTGACTGCTTCTTCTTTTTAAGTGCTGCAATATTCACCTCTGAATTGTTCCAAAGGTTTTGAAGGGATTTCACTGTAAAAAGGTTTTCTACTTCCTTATTCATCATCAAGATGAATGTAAAGGCCGAACGAACCAGTTTTCAATGTGACAATCGTATTTTTCAAGTTAACAATACATCACAGAGTGATGAATTAGAGCCAGAATTAGCATTGATTCATGACCTCTACCCAATCTTCTTAAACCTTCTTAAACCCTAAACTACTACCTCCAAGCCCTAAATTTAGCATTATTGCTTGTGTTGCGGCAACAGCCCCCTTCGTTTGACATACCCTGCATGTTTCCTCCTCTAACGCATTCCAGCAATGAAATCCTGATAATAAATCTCATCTCTTTCACTGTGCTAATACAGCATATCCTAAGTATAAAACTCATTACAGTCCTTCCCCAAAGTAAGTATATTTAACAATCTACTCGTGACAGTAAGAGCAAATATTGAAACATTTCACTCTGTTGGCTCCAGCAGGACAAGAACTTCTTTCCAGCAAGTGATTTGGCTGCCTGTAATCAAGTGTTATACAGGGATGTGATAAAAAGGTACTAGGAGTTTCTGCTGCTTAGATTCCACTGCAAAAAGAAGCTGTGGTATTCTTATAGAATCATAGAATCACCTGGGCCGGAAGGGACCTCCAAAAGCCATCTAGTCCGACCCCCCCATAGTCAGCAGGGACACCCCCAACTAGACCAGGTTGCCCAGGGCCTCGTCGAGCCTCACCTCGAATGTCTCCAGGAAAGGGGCCTCAACCACCTCCCTGGCCAACCTCTTCCAGTGCTCCACCACCCTCATTGGAAAGAACTTATTCCTAAGATCCAATCTAAATCTGCTTTTCTTCA